>VXBU01011338.1:1250739-1280751 GCA_013400315.1 Bombycilla garrulus | reverse complement strand
TGTGTGTGTGTGTATATATATAAAACTGATATTTCCTATAACATCAGCAATGCCAAACATGAGTGCATGCAAATTTGGCAGAACAGTAATTTTAGAACAGTTTGCAGACAATCTAAGCTTGTAATACTTACAGCCTTTAACCACTTTCAAGGAAAAGCAGTAACAGTGGGACTCCCACAGGTGGACAAATTGAGAAGAAAAAATTCAAGCGTGCCAGCTTGCATTTTATATCATCAGCCCCTGAGGCCTCACTTTCTGGTGAATGCAGTAACAAAGTCTTAGAACCAACTGAAGGTTTACATTGATTTTATCAAAGTGTAAGTTTCTTGAGTTTTATTAAGAGTGAGATAATTTTCACTCTAATGTAATCAGATGTTAATATTCTGTAGGATAGAAGTCTGTGCAAAATTATTAAAATAATTTCTGGGTTTCTCAATCCTGTAAGAAGATGCATATTTTAAAATAGTACAGCTTGCTTCAGAGGGTGAGGGATACACAATAGACCAAAGATACACTTGAACTCCAAGAATAATGGAGTAACTATATATATTTTAGGCCAATAATCCATCATTATTTCTTATTACCATCTGTTTTTTTTCCAGAGGAAATGCTTCCTGGAAAAGACACAGAAAATATAAACCATCTGAGAAGAGTTCTTTTAATGAATATATCTTTTACATTAAATATAAGAGTTTTCTGAATATTGAGTTTTAAATTGATTCTCTTGGGTTTTACATCATTAACCGAACACTATATATTCTTTTTTTTTTATTGCTTTACTCTATGGGAAGTGACAAAAGAGCAAACCTATTTTTTCCAGCATTAACCATTTTTTCCCTTTTTAGTCAACTGCAAGTCAAGACACCACAGAAACAGGCATTCTCCTGTCACACCTCATCTTGAGTTCTTTCAGTCAAGTTTTGTGCCCTGTCATAAATTCAGAAAGGTGTTTCAGAAAGGCTTTCAGCATATCTGTGCTGAAGAGAAACCAGGAGGGGCATGAAGCCTCTATCAGAGTGCTGTAAGCAAAGTTACTACTCAGAGGTTGGTACTTCAAGCAAGGGCAAGGAAGCAAGACTTCTGCTGATGTCTAATAGGATGCATCCATCTGGTTCTCAGTCTTTTGGCATCTGACAAATGGGAAATTCTTTGTTTTGTCTTTCTTTTCCCAAAAGCTGGTAATGCGTAGCTAGTGTGGAAAAGCAAAGACAAACAAACCAAACAAACCAAGCCTTCCCTTTTTCTGGTTTCCGGGTGAGGACACTAAGCTATGCTCAGTGTTCTTTCTTGCAAGTTCTCACCATTTATTTGAAGCATTTATTTTCCCAATACTTGTTTATTTCTGAAATTCACATATTTATGGACCTTAGGTTATGAGATAACAACAACAACAAAACCCAACCCCCCCCCCAAAGCCCAATAAAAACCAAACAAAAAACCCAAAAAAATCCCAACCAATAAGAAAAAAACACCAAAACCAAACCAAACCAAAATAACCCCCCAAAAAACCCCAACACTTTTCATTTCAATCCAAGATACCGGTTCTGATAATTGTACAGAAAAAGCTTAAAACCTGGCAGACCAAGAGAAAGAACTGGAAATCATATTAAATTTTCACTGGGCTTGAGTGGTGGCTGGAATCTAAATGTGGCCTCTGGATTCCTGTGAGAAGAGTGGTCAAATCTATGCTACCCATTCACACACACCCGGTGGAAATGCAATCCTGGCAACAAAAATGCTGCCTAACGTTATGCTGCGCCACTGTTCAGGTTATTCACAGAGGAAAAATGTTACCAGCATTTCCTGCAGCACCTATGCATGCTCACCTGAGCACAAACACACCTTTTTCATCTACACCAAGATCCTTCCAGAGACAGTGCAGAGCACTTCAAAAACAGATTGATAATCATAAATGCATATAAATAAATTTTTTTTCCTCTTCTAGTTTTGTGGGATCCTTAATTAGTTGTCTCATGAATTTTGTAAAAGAGATATGGAGGGAAAATTTGCATCCTATTTCACTCTCCTGTTTTACTCAGAATTTCTGTAAGACCATTTAAGAAACATTTACATGACCCCAATTTCATGCCATTAAGTTATCTAGGTTCTCTAAATTGATACAGAAATAATAAAAATTCTTTGTTCACCAAATGTGTGTGACATATAAGAAATAGCATTGTCACTGTAACAACATTTTGTATGCAAATCTATGCAGATGCTACCAGAGCTACTGCACTCTTAAGCATTGGTCAATAAAAATTAAGCATCTTCTAGCCTTAAACCAATGACCCTTAAAAGACATAAGTGAAATATGGGCTCAGCATCCCACTAATTTACAACTGAGGTGCACCTAGGAAAAGAGCCGCCCAAGTGGCTCACTAAGTGGAAGAAGCAACATGTGGCATAACAATTTTTAATGTCCCAAAGTGACATCTGTGTAACCCACAGAACAAAATTTCTGGGAAGAAGATCTCATGAGAGCAATCACTCACTGACCCAGCATTTCAGGACAGGAAGCAATTACCCTTTACTACTATGAAAAAATGACTTGTATCACTTTTCTGCTTTAAAATAATTGTCCTCACAGTCTGCTTTAAAGTGTTATAGCAATTTGATTTATACATAAAGCTCAGCAAGCAGAAAATATAAAAATATTTATAAATCTACAGTTTTGACACTTCAACTCTGAGTCTGAAATCTTCCTGTTTAGTTTTAAACACTCTCACTGCTATGTATTATAGGTGCATTATTTCAGGTTACCCTGATGATGAATCCCTGAGACAATACAATTACCTGAACAACCAACTCTTAAAATGCAATAGTTATGAAAGACATATGGTGTAGAGCCCACGGCAGCAGTGTACTGCATCCTATTATCCACTCAGCATCATTACTGCGTACATAAAATTAAGTTTTTCTGAGAAAACATGCAGTAAAGAACAATTTAAGTAGCCAGCCCTTAATGTGGTATTTCTTTCAAAACAGAAAATTTCACAGAAATACCTTGATCTTGCCAGTGTCTCACCCAGGGGTTTCAGTCATGGTGAGATGCTATGGATGGTTTGAAGAGAAGCTGCTCACCAAACAGAACGTAGTTTGAAGGGAACAAAATCTTAACTACTGGCCAAGGTAGCTCACAGGGCTTGGCTTTGCTCTGTACACTTATTTTCCTTGTGGGCAGACATATTGAGTACCTTTAACACAGGATGTCCATACTCATTGGAAGCTCCAGCTACTCAGAAATTGCAAACTGTTCCTCCCAGCACATATATCAACACATGTTTCCAAATGAGCACAGTGAGATTTGAAAATGAGTCTTGCTTTCCAGTTTTTCATACTGGTTTTATACAGAGTTTATTAAAACTGTATTTCTGGAACTCAATACAGTCATACAAAGGTGTAAACCAAATAAGTAGCACTTGGTATCAGTACAATCTAATCCACCCAAGAAGTTGTCCTGGCTTAAGGGCATTGATTTCTGTGTTTAGAAAGGTTTCAGAGAACTCTTCTGATAATTTGTGGGTCTGAAAAAAATTCAAAGTCAGAGTGAGTAGGACATATAAGGGGGACCAGAAATGATGAATCAGCAAATTCTCAAGCAGGCTTTTGTGCTAAATGATTAATAGCCATATGATCAACGCACATGCTCATGAAAACACCAGTAATTATTATTTGAGAATCTGGGTCAAAGGACTTTTCACATTAAAAGCCTGTAGGGAATTATTAAAAACCACAAATGGCATTGGACAGCCAACTCCTATTGAGCTTTAATGAAAAATTAACATCTACATGCCATTCATACCTTTGATAAGCTCCCCTTTAATATTAACCAAGGTCATGAATATTTCCAGATGCCTACCACAAACACTGAGAAAAAGCCCTCTTTAAAGATTTTTTTAAACGCCCACTTTGTATTCCTTTATTGTTCTGATTGTCGGCATGCAAATGCATTTCCAGAATTGTTTCCTAAATGTTGTTCTCTTTCTTTGGGGTCACCAGTTGGAAATAATGGGTTCCTAATTCATCTTGGCTGCTAAGTACTCAGTGACATGGGTTTACATGAAAGAAAACTGAAAGAAAAAAGAAAAAAATTCCACTCCATGAAGTGTTTTAAAAGCTGAGCATAGTGGACTTAGATGGATTTTTTTTGTCTCCTATCAATAAAATGAAGAATGCTTTATATCCTCACTTCAGAAAATTGTCAACATGAAGCAATTTATAAAACTACTGAAAAGTAGATCAGCAAGAGTAAAACAAACAAAAGAAAACATACACACACAAAAATTGACTACTGGTGTATGAGACAAATGTAGAACTGAAATGAAAAGCTCTCACACAAGGACATGTAACCTATGCTATTCCCAGTCAGCAAAGTTACAACATGCCACAGGTAGAACTTGGGCTTCCTGGAAGAAAGACAAATCCTGGCTGTGGCCCCAAATTTTGAGCAGTCCTATCATTTCTGTTGCCAGCTTTCTTCCTTTTATCCTCAAGTGAAGAGCCATTCTGGCAAGCTTTTTAATGCCATGTATATTTTTCTCCATGGTAGGAGTTTCCTTTATCTTACCTTTCTTCATCTTGAAGATCTTTCAGAATCAAAACCAACTTGACAATTTACTGGTGTGCTGTGCTACGCAGTGCAGAGTAGCCTATTATCAATGCTACAATAGAGGATCTCATTTCTTTTGATCACTTAATGCTACAGAGCATGTAAAAACCCTTATACCGAATACATGTAGCACATGAAGTGATCAAACAGTGTTAGTTGACTGGACTGTGAAATCCCTGGAAAGGGAAAGCAATATCTGATAGCTACCTCTACGTGCTCTGCTCCTGCTGCTTATAACCCCCAAGGTTTAAAAGACATTGNAAAAAAAAACAAAAAAACCAACAGAACAAAACACCACCCTGTGGAAGAAAAGTGCTACAAATGAAAGGGTTCTGTTTGAGAAAGAAATCATTGGCGTTTGTGAACAGCCTCTACAAGGAAGAAATCTCTGGGGGAAGCATAGCAAAATAGTGAGCACCTTCGACAATATGCTCTTCAACAATCAAGAAGTTCCTTAATTACATTTAAGAAGAAATCTGCCAGAAAACTGGAAAAGCTGACCTCAAGAAAATCAGAAAAAGATCAAAGCTGAATTTAACCCACTCCAAGGGAGCTTTGCCTATAACAGAAGTCTGTACTCTCAGGCTCTGAGTGCCTCTCTGGAGCAGGGAACATTCATGAATGTTGCTGTCCTTACTGGAATGGTCAGTATCAGGCTTGAACAATGTCCAAATACATTAGTGCTCATGAACACAGTGTTGTTTTAAAAAGTCCTTAATGATATCTAAATATTTGCTTACAACATCTAAAACAATAGCCATTAACAGTCAAAATCGCAAAATGCCTCATCTCCAAATTGCACATGGGAAGGGAACAGCATCATCCTTTAGTTACAAACACTTCACTTACAAAAGGCTTTTATTACTGCTAGAAGGCTTCATTTTGGAAATGGGGTATGTTGGGCAACCAGCAATCAATGGTTTGGGGCAGCATTCTAACCTCACTGGTAGTGTGCTCCTGATTTCTGCCCTTACTGCAGCTACTTTCTTCATTTATTGTTTTTTTTATTATACTTGACAGCTATTTACCTCAGAAAGTTAAAAGTGAGAAGGAACTCCACAGAAGTCATGGCTGCTTTAGAAATAGTAACATGCTAAAAACAGAGCATCTCTCATTAGAGTTACTTGTCACTTTTTCAGAGCTTCTGCTTCATACTGCTATTCTCACACATTTCACTGTGAAAGAGATGTGATGGTAAAATATTTGAAAGACAGCTGATGCAAATTATGTGCTTTCCATTTTTTTGTTTCTTTTAAAATTCTGTCTTTACTAAGATCAAGGTTTTGCTAGAAAGAGCTTAGTCGAAACCAGACGTATAGCTATTTTCCTTTTCATATTTCTACAGCTTTAATGATAGTGAGGCACTATTTGAAAAAGAAAAAAGAAATTATGAATATTTTTTGCTGCTTGGTCAGATAAGCTTTTGCAACTATATTTGGGTGGCAGAGAAAAGAATAGGCATCTATGAAAGGGAAAAGAAAAACCATCAAAAAACCTACAGAGACCCATTGGAAATGTGACTTCCTAAAAACATAGCAGGGGGAAAATGTCTGCATCTTAAATAGCCTCATGGGAAGCTTATGTTTGAAATATCTTGTGATCTGCACCAGACAACCCAATGTCTTGCTGACTTTGCTGGTGTCACAGAGGTGAGGTTTCCACATGGGTGAGCAAACCACTCGAGCAATTTATTCAAAAACATTAGGCTCAAATTGGCTTTAGCACAGCACCAGGCAAGGCAGGTGTGTGTGCATGGCTGTGCACACATACTGCCTTTCTGACAGCCTTCTGTGCTAAATGAGATAACTTAAAGGCTATAAAAAGAAAACCTTATTTCTTTTCCTTCTCTTATTTTTTCCAAATTGTTCTTTGCCCACCAATAGTCTCATTAAGCAGTAACACCATTAGAGGACATCAGGCACACATTTTTCCACCTGTAGTGAAGCTCTAGCTTTTTGCCACTTCTGCTTTACCAGTGCAATTGCTAACAGGTTTCTTGTCTCTGCCAGTGCAAAGGGCATTTGTGATTGACAGATCTGCCCAGTAAACAGTCTCCCATTTCCTCTCTCAGCTCAGGCAGAGCACTGTGCAAATGCTGTACCCACCCTGCTGTGAGGAAACTCCCCAAACTCCAGCCTGCAGAACACACCACAAGAAAGGAATCCACTGGAGTTGCTCTGCCACAAAGCTCCGCTTCTTATATTACAGGAGGACTTACTGAAATGCCTGGATAATTCTAATTATGATTACTTTCTCTGCTGCATCCTACATTCAAACTCTAACCTTAAAGCAGAAAAGCAGGCACTGACAATCAGCCCCTTTTTCACCTGCTCTCACCAATATAAACCCATCAGGATCCTGCAGATGTCTCCATGAATGCTCATATATCTGTATATTTGATGTATGGAGATGTATATAGGGGACTGATGAGGTGAAACAGCCCCTCCTCGTGCCCACTCTCCATGCAGAGGGGTAAGAACAAGGATTCCTGATTAATTACTTATCAAGGAGAATGACCTTAATTAGGGTCAATTTCTGTGGCAGACTGCTTAATTCATTCTTCAGTTTCTGTGTGTGAACATATTTCTTTCTACAGAACAATTGATTTGCAGTTCAATTCACACTGTTCAATTATATTTTTATTTTTTAAAGGAAAAAGAAATTAAAATGTTATCTTTTGAAACCAATGTATCTGTTCTGAGGAAGACCCAAGTGTCATAAGTAATTAATGTTTCCTGCTTTTTTTTTCTCCTGTTATCCTGCTGAAGCAATTCTTGCAGAGATTGCACTGCTAGTGGGTTTGGGGCAATTCTCAGGCCCTTAAACTCCTGGCTGAGCTGCTGATCCCAGTGAAAGAGCAGGATACATTCCCAGACAGAGAAGTACTCAGACACACAGGAAATCTTGTGCTATCACAGGTGCTTGCCTATACTTATGTGTACTCCAAGAGAGGGTAGCTGGCTTCTGTTCCTTCTCATTACCCTCATAGCAATTATTTCAAAAAGCTAATTTTCCTATTAAAAAGAAAAAAAATCCCCCTCTGGGACGTGACTAACGTTGTTGCATTTGGAAAGGTATCACGGATTCACCATTTCAGACTATAAAACTGCCCCTGCTTACTGTATTTACCTTTATGTACTTATTAACATTGATATTGAGTAAGGAAAGGTTTTAGCTTGACTCTTAATAAGTGAGATGGATAAAAATAGGAAAAAAAATAGATGTGAACAATTGTTTAGTCTTAGAAAGTAATGAAACTCAATATGAAGCCTCAGGATGTGGCTCACATGGAGATGGCCTATGAGCCACTAGATATGCTTGTCTTAGAAGCTTTAGTCAAAAAATAAACAAAAGAGGAAAAAAAAATACATAACCAACTACAAAGCAGTTTATGCTGTCATACTTTTTAAATAAAGGAACCTAAGACATGGAGGTAAACCCTCCATACCCAGCATCTAACTCATTTGTCATTCCTGTATCTATTGGACAACAGGTGTAAAGTTTGTTTTGATACAGAAGCAAACAAAAAGTGTGGGGAGCATCACAGTAAAAGCAGCCTTTAGCCTTGCAGATGTAGTTGATGATTTATAACTTCAGCATTTCTTTCCTGACAATTTATAATCTGTTGATTATAAATCCGCAGTATGAACTAGATTCCGATTACACATGAAAACTTTTTGCCTTGTATTTGCAAATGTAAAAACAAACAGAAAAGCAGTTGTTGGGCAGTCCCCAACTCAGAGGGATTTAGACCAGGTTTAGGAATCACTCAACTCTTATTCCAAACCCTGTTATTTCAGGCTGGGATACTTTCCACTCCAGTGAGTGGAATACTGGGATACTTTCTACTTCAGTAAGTCCAGACCTTCCCATCTGGCAATTCCCACCACTGTCCTCCTCAACCATTCCGAAACCAGAAATGTATCTGCTTAATGGGAGTTTCTCTACAGTTTCCAGCTGTCCATCCCCCTTCTTCCCTCCCACCCAAGATTTCCTGGACAATCAGATGTTTTCTAACTTCCTTGGCTCCCCTTGCTGGGGCACAGCCTGAAAAAGGAGTGACCCCATTCCACACCTGCCCTGCAGTCTGGAGAAAAAGCCATGTGAAAGGGGAATTGTAATGTGCAGGGTCAGGTTAACAGAGCCTGGCAGGGCTTTCAGGGATGTTTGAAAACACATTAATGATTGCAATATCAACACATTATGGTGTTATAAGATCTTCCCAAATCCAGTCCTGAAGAAGTTTCCTAGGAATCAGTGGCATTACATTATGAAATTAAAGCTTGCCCTCTCCTTGCCCTTCTTCTTCCTTATAATATATACACCTTGCAACTCATGTAATGTCCTCCTGCTCCATAAAAAACCCAAACATATTTTCCAAGGAGAATGCCTTTCTGCCCCCCCAGGCAATCCTTTTAGGAATATTATTGTTGGTAATAATTTGCTTTGCTTTAAAAAGCAAATAAGTGCAAAATAACAAATGAAAACAGTGAAAATAATGCAGAAATACATATTGAATAATTGCACAGACTGCAAAAAATCATTGCATATTATGTAGACTTAGAAATAAATTCAATGTAGATATTGTCTGAAGAAAAAAGTATTTCATACCTTATTGCTGGCACTAGAAGAGCTTCAGCAAACAGTTCTAACCAACCCAGTGAGCCAAATCATAAAGCTTCAGGCAGTCACGAAAAGCTATTGATTTTTTTTTTTTGAAGGCTTTTTCAGTTGTAAACTCCTATTGATGTGTGACAAAAATGTGCAAGTGGCATTTGCCAGTATAGCCATTGTGGGAAAAGCCACAATTGCAGCTTCTCTGGTTAAGCTACTTGGAAGTTTATTGTGGTCAGCCTCAGCCTGCTCCATCTGATCTTGGATCAAATAAAATATAGCACATATGATTCCCAATAGCAATAATCAAAACTGAGAGTTTCAGATTCTTCTGGAAACAAAATGACAGGAAGAAGAAATGGGCTGGATATTTCTTTTTATTGCTGGGAAACATATTTCTAACAACAAACTATCTGGATTTATTTTTTATTTTTTGAAGTTAGCTCATCTATAACATGTTGATACATCACTGTTGGTTCCTTCCTCCCCCTGACCAGCACTCAGGGCTAAGGGGGTGGGATCCCTGCTCACCTTGCACAGTGCAGGTCTCCCTTCCCTACAAGAAAAGGCATTTCAAAAGTCAGGGCTAGGCCATCCTAAGAAAGGATGACATGAGACTGAACTATACATTATCCCTCCCTTCTCTAGACATCATCTCACTCGTTTCCCCTCCTCCTCATGGTGGAAAAAAGAGCTCATTCCCATTGCAGCCCAGGGCCTCCACCATCAGGTGGGACAACACATCAGCTGATGCCTTTGGGTTGACACCAAATTTTCAGGCTGGAGGTTTGTCTGAAGAACAGGTTAGGCCACTTTCTCCTGCTAACAGAAGCTATAAAGATGGGATGATAAACTTTCAAGAGTGTCTAAGGAACTCGGATGCAAAGCTGCCAGGACCTGGTGCTGCATAAAATACTGCAACCCAGTTTTATTACTGCTTTTACTCATATGACCTAGCATGGTTTGGTTACATCTACCCATAATATATTCACATTTCTGCCTGTATATACTATGACTTTCACTACCTTAAATATGCTGTTGAGAAAACAAGAGTTGGGGAGGTCCCAGAAGTGCAAACTGATAACAGTTTTTTAAATTGCAGGGTGGGATACACAGGTAAATATTTCTTTTCCTACATATGTAACAAAAGGACCTATTGAAATTATATTGTCAGCATTTCCAATGAAGTGCAGCAAGATATAAAAGGCCGGTGCACTTGACCAGTGCCTGATAATGCAGACATTCAATGCATGAGAATAAATCAAGTTTGGGTAGAGCCACACAGCAGCAAAGAGGATAAAAACCATTCACTGCATTTCAAACGTTTGACAAAACAATTTCCTTCTGGACCTCCATTTCAAAGCACAGTACCTAAAAGAGACTAGAGATGGGAAGCACCAAAGATTTCCTGAGATTTTGTACTGCTCTCCATGTGCCTGAAGAAGCTCCTCCATTTTCCAGCTACTTCTTGCAGCACTTTCTCAGGGTGGGATGGACCCATGTTTAATTTAATGTTGTAGTCCTTGGAAACAACTGTTTGACTGTTGCCACGTTCCACAGTCTTTCACTGGAGAGTTTCTCCGGGTTTCTTACCAGCAGTGAAGCAGCAGTGAAGGGGACTGACAGAGGAAAAAACCATCACTTGTCCCCTAAAATGACCTTGCTGGTTTGTATTACAATAATAAATATATCGTGACATTGTGCATTTTAAAAAATTCCCAAACAAACCAAAACCTTTCACAGACTTCAGGGTATGACTGCCAGCATCCCATTATGGATGTTGCGGAGCAGCAAATGGCTGGTGTTTATTATTAAATACGACTGAACCTCAAATCCTCGCGAAATAAACACAGCTAGGATGTGTGTGAAGTACTTGCCTGCACCTGCCAACGCTTGTCTCACTCTTGCAGAGGATACAGAGAGAAGCAAGAGAGTCTCAGGGTTCAGAGACTCCCAACTTAATACTTTCTAGTGCTGTCGGCTGCCAGAGTAATTTTACTATCTCCATTTCAGTTCATCTTTCGTACAACAGGGACAACAGCTACGACGCCAGAGAGGATGCAAGGACATGGTGCTGCTCCTGAAAATACGATAACAGAACCCACAGAGATTGGCAAGAACATGAAGATCTTTTAATCACACATCTCGGTCTGCAAAGTGCAAGTCAGGACACTTGGAGAAAGAGAGATCTTTTGGGTGCACTTTTTCCTTTTATGCAGCAAAATCCAAAGTCTTTCCCAAAGAAAATCTCAGCCAAGGCAAACCAGATATATATTGATTAATCACGCTCATATTATGTCTGGAAAACGTTTCTGCCATCTCCTCTTTGAGAAGTTATATTTAGACTTGGGGTAGGAGCATATTTAGATGGAAGTGAAAATACACAGAAAAAACTGCATCTGCAATCACACTTCCTGATTAGATCTTACTAGAGTCTTAGTGCTGCCTAAACATGGGGTAGTAAATGGCTTCAATGCTCACTCTCATCCTCTCTATGCCTGTCTTCTCTGCAAATCAGTGATTGGGTCATAGGTACAAAGAAGTTGTTTGTTTGTTTGTTTGTTTTTCTTGGGATTTTTCTTTATTATATTTGAGAGTTTATTTCGTTTTATTCCTCAGCTATAAGCATAGGTTCTAACTCCAAACGCAAAACTCCTTACTGGGCAAGGGTAAAAATTGAATTAAAAGCTCATTTTTTGTATAAGAATCACATTAATAATCTCTTGAACAGATGTATGGCCTTAGGGAGATACATAAAACAGTGAACAGAAAGGTGTATTTGATCCCTTGCCTCTTGTTTATATTGAATAGAAGGTAAAATTGTCTCTATCAGGAAGCAAAGAGGTTATAAGAATAAAGCATCATGAAAATCTGCAGTAATCCAAGCTTAAAAATACTTTGTTAGTAGAAATGGAATTGGAAACTGAGGATTTATATGCCTCAATAAGCAGTTTTATTACTTCCATACCTTAACTTATTCACAATGTGTACTTGGACTGGTAAAAATAAACACCTAACTAGAATTTTTTTCGTTTTTTCTTTATTTTTTCCTTCTGAATATGGCTGTGCATTGAAAAACAAAGAGGAAGGTTCAGTCTTCTGAGCTTTGCAGTACTAAGAGCTTTGTTAGCAGAAAAAGAGAGGATGTGAAGAAGCAACAATCAGCTTTATGACAGGCACTTCATTAACCCACATATTTCATAATTTGCTCACTGAACTAGCTGCTTTTCCTCTTCTCTCAGCAGGAACATAAATAGCAAAGACTATCATGAGCTGTTATGCTACTGGAAGACTGTTAATCTTACCAAATATACCACGGAGCATTTACTGCTACATATTTATTTATTTAGATTTAGAGCCTGATTAAAGGGAAAACAAAAATGATATATCTTGAAGATGCCTCTCAACTGATACCTAAATTGCAGCACTGCACTTGAATAAAGCTCAGCTAAGCAGGAAAATTTAAAGAAACCAAGTGTTTTACCCCACCAGCAATTCCTGCTCATATTACCTAGGTATTATCAAAAATGCATCTGCAAGGAAATATCAGCCTGTGTTTTGAGAAGGACCAACATTCCAGGGGATGGGAAAAGATGGAGTGGGACCTGTAGAGCTCTTTCCTGCCTTGAACCGGGCAGGACAGTTTGTGTCTGAGCTCACACAGGGAGGGACACGATGATGGAAGAGCTAATCTGAGCTCAGCTCCCACGAGGGGGGTCTGCAGGCACAAGGAGTGAGGCTTGAGGTAAGTTCTGCTTTGGGATCTGGCTGTGATTTTAACAGTCAGTTCTATCGATTGCTTCAAGCCACCTGCATCAAGACCCCAAATAACCTCCTTCTCCTCAAAGAGGAGCCTTGCAATATGCTGTGACAGTAAGAACCCTTTCCACTGGAGAGAGGGAACAATTGGTGAGGGGAGTGAATGCCTGTCCACACAAATGTTAGTGAGCTGCAAAACAAAATAATTAACACTGAAATAATGCAATTATTCAACTGCAAAAATAAAGGGCAATCAGTGGTACAATCTCTTTGCTTTTTCCCTGTATTTATTTGTTGTGAATGTGAGTGAACATTGCTCACAGTGGGAGATTTTTGATGGCCTTCAGTAGGCTTTGATAGGCTCATATTTGCTCATTTGTACAATGTATTTATCTGCACCACCAGCAGCGTCAATCAGCATGGAGCAGCAAAGTCCAATGAATGCTTTAAATAAACCCCCACTTGTTAAACCATCCTCAGCTCAGATTCAGGGAGCTTTATATAGCAAACACTACCTGAGTCATTCCTCTGGGAGAATTACGGACTGAATGATGAGAAGATGTTTCCAAAAATGCTTAAGTGGCTACTAATAGAAGTTTTGCTCCTAAGTAATTTAAAGTGCTTTCAAAAGTCCTAAACAAAATACATCTTAGCAATGGGAATTACCAGATGAACCTTTCTGTTATACTTATTGCAAAGACAGTAAGATAGAACCAAATTCAATGGAAATGAAAAATTTCTGCATTTACACCAGCAAACAACTGATTAAAGCATTATGCAGCAGAATTATGTCTGCACAATCATCTATTCTCATTAGCTCAAATGCCTCCATAAAGACCACTGCAGTTCCACAGCTGCAGCGTGCCAGAGGGCTTTGGTGACTCCCAGTTTAGACCAAGTTGAAGTTTAACAAGGGCAAGTTCCAAATTCTGTATCAGGTACAGGATAACCCTGGATATACAGACAGACTGGAGAATGAGATGCTGGAAATCAGAGAAAGGACCTGAGGGTCCTGGTCAATGACAAGTTGAACATGAGTCAGCAGTACCCTGGAGCCAGGAGGGCCAACCTGTCCTGGGGGGCATCAGGCACAGCATCACCAGCCAGGCAAGGGAGGCATTGTCCCTCTCTGCTCTGGGCTGGAGCAGCCTCACTTCAAGTCCTGGGGGCAGTTTTGGGTGTCACAATATAAAAAAGGCATTATTGCCTTCTACAGCTGAAAGGAGGTTGTAGCCAGGTGGGGTTCAGCCTCTCGGGCAGCCAGTGGCAGGGCAAGAGGAGATGGCCTCGGGCAAGATGCATGAGGGGAGGTTCAGGTTGGACATCAGGAAGAATTTCTTCACTGAAAGGCTGCCTGTTTCCAGGGAGTGGTGGAGTCACCATCTTTGGAGGCATTCAAGAAATGAGTGGATGTGGAACTTAGTGCTATGGTTTAGTTGGCATGGTGGTGTTTGGACAAAGACTGAGCTTGATGATCTTGGAGATCTTTTCCAACCTTAATGATTCTATGATTCCATGACATGCAGCCCAGTGTAGGGTCACAACCCCATAACAACCTAAAGAGCAGAAATGTGCAGTGATGTCTCAGGATGACCTTCATATAAGCCCGCTCTGAAACCATGATGCCACTCCAGATTTCCTGTTCTACTGCAGGAGATTTACAGACTATGAAATTCCAGTCTGTGACTGGTATGTGTGAGGCAGAGCACTACTAGGATGCTGGAGATTCTGTAATATAAATTTAAATAGCAGTATATCATCACACCATTCAAAATAACACTTCGTTTTTCAATTGCCAAGTCTGGCCTTGGTTAAATACCTTCCATGAAAAAAGAAATTGTTTCTTTCAGAATTATTTTTTCATGAAAGGCTTTATTTCCAAGGCATATTAGTTTCTGATGTATAAGCATTTTAACCCCCATCAAAAACATCTGCCACAAAATTTATAACCAACTTTTCTATTTTTTTCCTCTGATTAAGCACATTTCCAGTTGGAATGCATTGAGCTGGCAATGTTAGTTTTATCTCGTTAGAAAGTGTAAATCCCTTCTGCATTACCATAACTGTACCTGGGTACAGTTTTTAAATTCCTGGTACAATAGTCAGGCTACAGAGAGACCAAGCTCGTGGGGAGAGGAAATCTCTTCCCAATAACCAACCAAAAATGGAGAGGCAGGAGGACAAACTTTCATGCTGACAAGGGCATGTTTAGGTACAAGCATCTAAAACCAATGAAAATAATTGAAATTTGCTCTCCCTGTAAATCGTGCCTTTTTGTAGCTTTACATGTGCTGAATGTGCCACCACTATTACAGAGTTCCTGTGAGGCCTTGTGGTTCTGAAAGTCTTTTCTTCTACTAATTCCATTAAAAAGAAAGTTTCAGGCATGAATATTTGATTGACACATTATTAGGAAAAGTATGAGAAAAGCAGCAGTGTCGCATTAAGCTCCACTGCCACAGCCATCATCTTTCCTAGCATATCTCTGTATCTTCCCTGCACAGCGAAAAGGCAAAAGGAGGGAAAAGACTATGCTCATTAGGAAGAAAAATGGAAGCAGTTCTTCTGAGCATCCCATCTGCTGCCATCATGTCAGAGATATCACATTTTACTGCTGTCACCAGCAGGTGCATGCAATTAGGTGACAACAAAATGAACTATGGCTTCCCAGTGACTGTTTCGGGCAGATTTCAGACTGTTGGCAAGTGTGAGATAACAGACTATGGGCATTAGTCTCTAAATAATTCCTGGAATTCACATGAAAAATGTACAGGTGATTAATTCTGGTGTAGAAGACGACTGCAAGAAGTGATAGACACAGCAACTGTGACAAAGCAGAGGACAACAGAGGGCATGGGCCAGGCTAATTCAGGCTATTGCAGTTATTATGAAGACATAATAAGGCCACTCTGTTCAATTCTGATCTCATTTACAGTAACATATCAGGACAATCAAGCCCAAAACAAATGCATAGAAATATACCCTCAGTGTGTTGAAAGACTAGTGACAGTGCTTGGACGCTTTCTTCTAATATCAACTAAATATTTACTGTTCATAACTGGTGGCTAATTAACAGGAGGGTTAATGAACACTAGAAGCTCACCAACTTCCACACGAGGCAAAAAGCATAACATAAGGTTGATTTGTGTTGGGTTGTGGCTAGTGTGCAAATCACTAGCGAAGGAACAGCTGAAATGCCTGTTTTCCTGCAGTGTTGCACAGCAAAAGGAGGGAGCCCCAGTGAAGCAGAGGGAGCAAAAGGGTGGTGTTCCTGTGGGAGCATCTCCCAGTCACAATCCTTGGGTGTCAAGCTGCACTGCCAATGACGATTTGTGTAAGACTTTGCTGTGCAACACAAAGATGGCAAAAACTACTGTAATAGCCAAAACACTCGTCCCACCAAAGGCTGCTTTCTGAGCGCTGGTTATCTCCTTTGTACTGAATCCCCTGTGTTTACAGGGCTCTACTTCCACTTGCTGTGGATTTCTCCCTTTCTTATCTGAATACAACAATAAAGGAAAAATACCTTCTCTTCTGTTATCTAAGGTGATAATGGAGAATTGCAGAAGCCTTTCAGCGGCTGTGAGATGCCTTCACAGCATTTGCAGAAAATCATTGCCCAAAACATGAGCAAATGCTAATTTTTCCAGGTTAAAAAAAACATTAAAAAAAAAAAATCTTTGGCGACTTAAAGAGCACAGCAGTGCAAAACATTTGACTTTATTTATTAGCTTGATCTGACTGTTAAGAATTTTACCTCCTGGTAGGCAATTCCTGAAAATAAGAGCTTTGTTCTGAATGATAATGTGGTGTTCAGCCCTTATGGTAGAAGTTATGCATTTTGGTTCAGTAGCCAGGAGTGGCAAAGCCATTTTTACCATGTCTGGGATAAACCACTTCAATGGATCAATACAGGACTGCAACGTGCCTGGCCAACTTGCTTTAATTCAAGCCAGTATATAAATCTTATGGTAGCAGAGGATTTTTTTTTTTCTGAAGTCACAGCTTATTTTAGGAATTATATCTACAGAGACCGTCCTCTTTCTCCAGTCAAAAGCGTTAATGCAACACTCAGGCAAAATTGTCCTCCATGCAAATGTTTTCTCCTTATGGAGAAAGGAATACAACGTTTGAAATCATATTGTATCCTATGTCTGTACTGAGAAAGTCAGGGAAACTGGGCCATTTTCTAATAGGGTGACTATGGTGGAGCAGCTCTCTAAACCACATCACAGGAAGGATGCAAAAATACTCTAAAGTAACAACAGCAGTTTCCAAAGCAAACAACTTGATGGGTTATGTTTCTGACCCCTGTTACCTTATTGCAAGTCTCATAATAGCTATTCTTTTATTTTAAGAATTTAACTATGAGAGTCATGCTATGCGGAATTTTCTATTTCTTTTGGTTTTTAAACTATGTCTCCAGCTATGAAAAACACAGCTTAAAGTTCAAGCCAGCTGAGGAGCTTAAAAGGGTCAAGTTTACTTTTTTTTTTTGGTAGATTCACATAATGTAATGGTAGAAGTGTCATAGTTCACGTGCTGAAAGGCAATAATGCATGTGCTCTTGAGAAAAAAAACCCAACTGAATTAGCTATGAAGAAAAACTTGCACTAATAGGCATCTGAATCCACACCACTAATTTCTGCAGAATTATAAACCACCATTTCCAATAAGCAGAAATGAGTGCAATTATTTTTTATAATTAAATGTTGTTCTGACTCAGCAGATGGATTCAGTGCTGTTGCCATTGTTCAAATCTCTCTCAAGCAGCAATGCAGCTTTTAATGGGAAGCTCAGCAAACGCTGCACCAGACATATCTGTAGAAGTAACACTATTTTGAGAATAGAAAAGCAAAGGGGATTAAACTTCTCTTCCCCACCTTGGCCAAGCAAGAATTAGGCAAACAAGCATGGGTGAAGAAGAAGCATCTGCACCGTTTCACCACCACAAAGGCAGCCTGTGTATTTCTGGTTTCAAAACATGCTCTTTGAGCACTAATCAGGTGCTCTCAGCCCTCTTCCTGTTACAAATTTCCACAGAGTAAATGCATGTCCGTGAACTCATTCTTTTAGCAGTAGCCCTTGCTGGTGAGAGGGAAGTGTGAGGCAAAGAGGAGTCTCCTCAGTTTGTTTCCTCAGCCCGTGTCTGCTCCCCAGCCATTCAAATCAAGGGAAGGATCTAAATCTAGGGCAGCTCTATGAACTGCCTATGCAAATCAGCTGCTCTGCCTGTAAACTAGGAGCAGGATTTTCACCTCCCACCACACTGATGACAGTGCCACGGGAATTCTCTGGAATTCAGAGTGAAATAGCTCCTTGCTTCACTTTGACCTGTGCCCGTCCTATAGCAAATAGATGCCTACGTGCAAACAGCAACAGTGCCAGGCTGGAAAAATCCCAGACTTCACACAGGACAGCACTCTGCACGATAACCAGGTCTCTCAGACATAAAATGCTTTGATTAAATTGGGGCAGCTCTGAAGCAGGTGGGCAAAGACAGTATCGATGTTTTCTCATATGTAAAGATATTAGTGAAGATTCTGACTTGAGTAATATTTTTCAGCACAGCTGAGCTTTAAATTTAATGAGATCCTCATCTATATTCTGGGAAAAGGAAGAGAACAGAAAACTGCACATGTACTGGAAATCAGCAACAAATAACATTAAGGCAAGCAAATAAAAACATGTACTGGTAACTTTTATCCTTGTGCTCCCTGGCCTTATTAAAACCCTGCTGGAGCTGCTATCACAGCAGCTCTACCCTGCAACCCTAACAGGTTGTATCAACAATCTCATTGTGCAGTAAGAGATGCAGGGAGCCACTTACTGAGTTATGGCCACAGGGACAGACACCCTGAGGGGCTGCTGCAGCAAAACCAAAGCCCGTGTCTGATAAAATTTAGGGAAACACAGAAGAAAAGTAACTGTTTTTTCCTTCTCTGTCTCCACAGAATTTAGAGGGGATAGCAGACTTCCTCAAAGGATGGAAAGAATGAAGTAAACAGCAGGAAAGGTGGAGCAGAGGGATGACTACAGGCAGTAAAAGCAATAAACTCCTATTCCACATTTGCCATCTAACAAGTTTTTTAATATACATCTTTTCACCCTATGACTTTATTATTAAACTTGGCAAGTAGGCAAGCCAAGCAATCAAACAAATCTGACAGAAAATACTTAATATAATATTCCCAAAACAAGCCAATTGGAATCAATATGTACAACTCCCTTTTGTTGGAATATATGCTTGTGTGTCTCACATCTGCAGGTAGTTCAATAACATTAATGAAAATTTATGTACCTGAGGGGAGAAGTGAAGGCATCAGTGAAGTATTTTTCTGGTTCAGATATAGTGGTTATGCTCGTGGCTGCCCGGAAGAAAGCATGCAAGGAAATTGCTAAACATATTTTGCTTCATTTCTTTAAGTTATAGCTGGCTGTAAATTACATTTAATAAACCCATTATTCAAACCCTTTTGAGAACATTTAAACACCAATAATGTTTACTATGGCAATGCACTGTGTGCTCTTATAAGCTATGTATCTTACTGAAAGTCACCGGGCCAGTTCCATCACTATGATTCTCATGAGCTTCCTTTGGTTCTGGCAATTAGGCCATCTGCCAGGAGCTGAAATCATTAGCAATAAAAAGAAATGCAATAGCTCTGCTTTGTAGTCTCTTCAGTCAGTCCTGGTTCCATTAGCCACTGGAGGCACCATGAGAATCAGGTGAACAAAGAGCAGTAACAGAGGACATTGTAAAAAGGGAGAAAATTTTAAAGGAGCACTGCAAAGTCAATGGCAAAACAGAAAAAAACAAACCCAACTTTTTCACAATGAGATTTCTTTCAGAAGAGCACTAGGGATTTCATCACATCCTTTTTACAATGTCACACTCTGTGTTCCTCACCGCTGCCTCTCAAACTTCTACCCTTCTCTTGCTTGCTCAGTCAGGCATTTGATGAAAATTATTTCCTGTTATTTATGTGTGTGTGCATAGGCACACATGGATCACATTCTTGATTAAGGCATTTAAGCACTGCTGCGATTCAAATAATAATACTAATAATGGATTAGCCAACAGTGGACATTAGTGCAGCTGATGATCTTTAGCCTCCTGCCTTGAGCCTGCAGGAAATCAGAAGTCTTTGCCCATAATTGAAGATGAAATGTACAGAGAATGGAAATTCTGTTTGATAAAGGAGTTTGGGTTTTAGAGCTCTGTTGCTTAAAGCAGCATGAAACCTGCAAATTTCAAAATCTTCAGAGGGAAAATAAACAAATCCAATACATTGAGACTAGTTTGATAGAACAGCATTTTCCAATGAGAAAATAATTGTATTAACTTTTTTTTTCCACTTAGCTGTAATATCAAAGAATATAATATTATTGCTCCAAACAATAATCTCTTTAAATGGCCTGGAGAGCATTGCTGAAAGCCAGTGGACGCTAGGGTGAATCAGTGGTAATGTACAGCAAAAAACAATTCCACATCGCTCAGAAATTTCCTTTCATGATATAAAATATCTACCTCATTTTTAAATGTGAAAATTTTTAAAAGGCAGAAATTAACTCAAGTGTAAGGGGAAGGAGGACACATGGCACATTCAGAGTTCTGCCTTATTCCAGAAGACTAGAGTTAAATAGCAATAAAGTTTCAGTGACTATAATCACTTACCAAAATTAGCTCTAATTCAGCCACAGAAAAATGTTTTTGGAACTGTCAGGTGACCCTCCAAGATGACAAAGAGCACACACTCTCTTATATTCTCATTGAAAAGGGGTTACAGAAAACAATGTCCCTACCTAACCTCCAATATGTATTCTTTTATACATAGATAATAAAATAAACAATACANACTACGGTCCTCATGCCTCCTAAAATCATGAGACTTCTCCCCAGACCTGGGGGGAACACGTAGGTTGGATGATAAACCCAGAGATCATTTTTTCTCTGAGCCACAGGATGTATCTACTACATAATCACCCCTCTTTCTAGTGCATCTAACAGAGTGTTTGCTATATACCTCTGGTGGTAACATAAAAATATTGTGTCAAAATAATCCAGTCCACAGAGCAAAATCAAAAGTGTATATGGAATAAATAAAGTGGCAGTAGTAGTAAACATGTCCTTCATTGCATTAATCACAATATTTTTATCAGTTAGCAGGTGATTCAATATACACACACAAAGTGCAGAACCTAATTCTCAAAAAACCCGGGCTCTGCACAGGCTTTTGATTTTCATAACTGAAAACTAAACACATCAAGGGAGCCTGTCAGACACCAAGGACTTGACTCTAGGGTGTTTGTTGTTAAACAAGCAATCAAAGCCCGTGGTTAAAGAACACAAATTGCCAAACGTCAGACCACACTCATTATGTCTAACGTCTCCCATGTAAAAGGATAAGGTACCTTTTAACCAGCAAAGGACATTGAAACTGAAGGCAGAACTGATGGCGCTTGGGAAGCACATTCTTGCTTCCTGGTATCTTTACTTATCCCCTTCCTTCCGCCCCAGCTATCTCAGTAAAGTCAATTACACTCCGTTTAGACATGCGTTAAACAGCCACCTAAACTGTTTAGGAATCAAACATAAAACACTTATGAGAAACACAACCATCCTGTCAAAATAAAAGACAAAAGAGAACACCACAAAAATTCCAAGGACAAAAGATATACCAAGCTAAAACTGAAAAACAACCAACCAACCAAACCCACCAAAACCACAGAAATCTTTGTCAAAACTGGCTTAAAAGTGCCAAAGAGAAAAAGAAATATTACACCGTATCATCAGTACAAAGCACTTGATAAGCCTCCTTTGATGTTTCTTGCAAAAGCTCTAACGAATTCAGAAACAAAGGAAGAAAAGTGTGATGTTGCAGGATGGGAGCTGTCAGAGTCCCTGTCCTGGCAGTTTACCCAGTGGTATCTGCAGACAATGCTGTCCTCACTGTGCACATATTCCTCCAAGATCTTCATCCTACGCCACTATTCCAGAGCTGTGTCACTTTGGAAGAAACTGAGAAAAAATCTGATTTGCAGTTATGATTCAAGAAGGGAAAAGACTTTTGAAAGCAGGGAAACTAACCTGAACCAGCTGTCCAACCTCAAATATGTCTAGAAGTCAGGACCAGAAAAAATTGCAGAAGAAAAAAAGACTAGTACAAAAATCTCCTGCGAGCCCAATAACTTGACTATTTTTGCTGAAGCAGATATCAAGGGGCAGTTCAAAATGTAAACCTATAAATCTTCAAATGTGCCTGTAAACATAGTTTTACTCTAATCTAATCTAAGCCAAAGCTTTATTATCTCTACTTTGCAATAGCCTGAATGATGTCAATGATACTATACAAAAATTAAAAAAAAGAAAAAAAAATCCTGATCCAATCTTTTGTTTTTATTGCCATCTTCATCCCAATCAAATATTTCTCCTCGGTTAAGTCTCTCAAGTGTTCTCCCATTCTCTTTTGTAGCCAAAAGTGGTGTGACCCTTCAGATGAACATCTCTCTTTTTCTCAACCTCTGAGCCCACTTCATTTCTGAAACTGTTCAGGGCTCCTGCAGAGACTTCAGTACTTGGAGACTGAACATTTTTTAACCCCGTTGCAGTGCTGATACTTTTCATTACCATTACACTGCTCCCATCTAACCCGAGAGCTGCCCAGTGTTCCTTTCCCTCCATCTTCACTCTTAAGGACTTCAGTCCTGCAGAATTGCTTGAATTAGAGGTTATTTCACTCTCATCCCTCTTGTTGTGACTGCCACTCTGAACACATTAGTTCAAGTGAGGATAACATGGTCTCTATTGTCCAAAAATACTACTATTCCATCTCATCTTTTCTCTTTTTCTTCTACTGCAGCTGCCTTCCTAGGTGCTGCAGACCATTTGCAAGTGTCTTCTGAAGCAGAAATATAAGAAGGAGGAAGTGTTTTCACCTAAAACCCATTGTCAATACAGAAATTTGATCAATCTCACCAGAATCACCCACAGTCAAACCATTTGTTTCAAAAAGATTTTAGATTCTACCTTTGGGCTCCTGAAGGTGCAAAAGGAAACGGGTGAGAAACCTTTATTTGCTTATTATATTTTATATAATTCTTATTGGCACCATGACAAACCTGATAAAACAATTCGGGGTGAGATTTCAGAACTACACAGCAGTGGGAGTGCAATTAAAAATGATTGGGGTAATTCCAATAGGGCTGGCACCTTTGGGCAGGGAAAAGGAGCCATGAGTGTCCTTGTGCATGCAGAGCTTAGGACTGTCACAGGTTTTATAGTAGAGAACAGATGAAGCCAATTTGGCGAAAAAGCAAAACAGAAAAAGGGACAAAGAGAAACATCCTCTGAACACTCTCCTCTCCAGCAATCCCTTCTGTTTCACTGGGTTTTAAGGCTGATTCCCCCATGGGTAGAGTGGAAGAGCCTCAGTGACTGGAGAACAAAAAACAGAATGCAATTTCTTGTGGTCAGAAGAGTAGGAGACTTTCAATTGCTACTGACAGTATGAATATACATTAGTCATTTATACATTCACAGACCTCAGCCACACAGGAGCTGAATGTGCCACGCTCATTCAAAATGTATCCTTCAGGCACAGAAATATTCCTTTTTCTTCCTAGTTTTTTTCTGTTTTTCTTTTCTGTTTTTGTACATACTTCTGTTGTAAACAAATGCAAATGGAAAGATGATGTACTAATTATTATATGGAAAGCCCATAGCAAACACGGTTTCAGACATGAGTTATTTTACTGTATCATCTCTTTTAGACGATGCTGGTGTTAAAAATAAAGAATGAATCATTTAAACTAAACAAATCCTGCAGAAATTGCTTCTCCTGCTCAGGTGTGCACCCACAAACTCTGTGCGATGCAGAGAAACCTCAGGTAGCTTTCAGTGAACATCTCTCCTTTGACTTCTCAGCTCAGTAAATCAACTTAAAGGGAGCTCCACAATGCCGCAATAGATTTCTCCTGACCTCCAAGCAGTACATTTACAGCCAGCTTGAATAGCCTTTGTATCCCAAAGTGCAGACATGAAAGTTGATATAATCCTTGAAAGCTTACCAAAAGCATTGAGACAGATATCTCTAATATTAGATAAGAAAAATAGATACCATAAATCCATTAAAAACACTCTCTTGTTTGGAACTCAATGACTGTAGCAATTGGCTGTGGAATATACACAGAATACAAAACATCTTCTGCTCTTGGCTTCTGGTTTAGCCAAAGGGGGGAAATAGAAAGAAAAACAAACAAACAAACAAAAACACAATAGCATATGATTTTTATTCTGGTATTCACGGGGGGACACTTGAGTGTTGGCAATCTCAGGCCCATTGCAGTCAAACAGTGACTATCTGCTACTTAATTTAGACATTATTTGAGATACTGCTCATGTGTCTGGGCATTTGGACTGAATGGACCATTGGAAAGTACAGCTGAGAGTTACCACTGAGGGCAGTATTTGCTCTGATGGTGCACTGAAGTATTTAACAATTCATGAAGGCATTTCTTAACACTCTGGGTAGCTTTTCCCAGCCACCTGAGGCGCCACAATTTAAACCGGACATTTCCACTAACGCTGAAAGCTGGGCTTCTTTTCATCTCTTTCTTGGCCAGTGTGACTATTGAGGGTAATCACATTAGAATTTTTGATTCAGATTTTAAGCATTCTTTCAAAGTCCTCTCTGAGTCCTGTTTTCCAAGTGGATTCAGTGTTGCACCAGAGCACTTAAAGAAAAAATTCATAAGAGGATTTTTAGAAGAAATTATAACAATTCCTCAAACTGATGAGGACCAACCCTGGATCTACTTGTACTCCACCCATACTACTACAGAAGGAACAAATTACAAAGAGTCTTTTTAAGTAATCGCACATTAAGGAGCTCTCACAGAGAAGGGCTCACAACCTCCTAGTAGCTTTTTACTAGTACACTGCTCTTTAAATAACACAATGCTGTCCCCAGAAGAA
The DNA here is from genome assembly GCA_013400315.1 of Bombycilla garrulus. Taxonomy (NCBI): domain Eukaryota; kingdom Metazoa; phylum Chordata; class Aves; order Passeriformes; family Bombycillidae; genus Bombycilla; species Bombycilla garrulus. The sequence goes on along the minus strand of VXBU01011338.1, from coordinate 1,255,792 downwards.
ACTTCCACGTAAAGACAGTGAAACCACAAAACTCTCTTTCAGGTAACATCAAGAGACTCAGGGTAGGAAAGTCTAATGACAGAGCAATATCTGGTTACTTGGTGTTTAAAGCATTTTGCACCTTTCTGTAGGAGAGTGGCACATGTAGGAATTTTCTAATTGGTTTTCAGTCAAATAATTGAACTGAGAATAAACTTAGAGCACTTACAGGAAACTGGGGAGCTAGACTGGATAATAAAAATGCTACTTTGGCTCTTGAGTTTTTTGCACCTGCATTTTGAATACTTTCCTAGCTCCTACTCATTTTGTAACTACATAATGGCTGAATGATGCTTTACTTACAGCAATTCCCATTTATTTATGTTGGCTCCAAATAGCCCAAAAGTTGGATAGATAGTGTGAAGTAGAGGGCTATTTTCTTTATGAATGGAATGAAAGAACCAAGTGGAAATGAAGTAGCCCTCAATGTTATTTTCCCACTTCTCCTTATAGGCTGTTTTGTGAAATGTGTACCTCAGAGTTTTGAAGAATCTTTGGGTCACTGCTCATTCAAGCTGAACTTCAGTACAGCTTTATGTATACTTTATTACACATGAAATTTAGGAATCATGTTTTTGAGGCATCTTTACTGCCATATTCCTCATTTCTGAATGGAATTGCTAGAGACAGAGAAGAATAAAGCTTGAGATCCAAAAACATAAAGTGATTCATCGAGCGAGCAAGCTTGGGTAGCTCCAGTTCCTTAGCAAATCCATCAAAGCCAGAGCATAAGAAAAAGCAAAATAGCAAAATGGTACAAAAACACCTTTTCTGAGGTCCCAGCCTTCTAACATTTTTCAAGAGCAGTTTAACAAAAGAAAAGAACACTAAAAGAAAGGGAGAAACTTTGAAACTAGGTAAAGTTTTTATTCTTGTAGTTGAAAAGGAAGCAATTCCTGGAGGTCAGCTCCATCAAGGAAATTCAATTCACTGTTCAAGCCTGTCACTTTCAAAGCTGTGATGCACCTCTCAGGAACCTGAAAGAGTCTTCTGCTTCTGCATAAATCACAGTGCAGACAGTTTCTTTCAACACATTCATTTCTTTACCCATTTATTGGTGTGGTGGCAGGCTGTTTAATGGCATAAGGCTCTAAGTAAACAAGTAAATAAATAAATATATGCCAAATAACAAAATCTAAGTAGAGAGATTTAAACATGATGCAAGGAGGAAAATATAGATAATGAATTCTGGTGGCAAAAGGTGACTTTTTTGAAATATTCAGCTAAATGAACATAAGGCATTCAGTTCTGAGGAACAAAAGGAAAAAATGACTGGCAGGAAAGCAGCTCGCTTTTGCAATGGCAGTGCATTTGTGAGCATTTCAGCAACTCCCTTCCCTTTGCTTCTCCCAGTTTTGCTTCTTCCCCAATAGTTATTAAGCTAAAAATAATATTCTTCAGGAATGGACAAAGCTGCCAAACCAGCCAACACAACACTACGGGAGTGCAATACCCTGAAGAGCACAGAGAGCCAAAGTGAGCTGCCTGGCTGGTGTGACACAGAGGAACTCCCGTGTCATAGCTGATTTCCAAAAAATGAAGCATGACTGGCAGATAAGCCAGGGAACAGGCCTGAGACCATGAGGTTCTGTGCTGGGCTGATGATATAGCCATCCTGCTGGAGCCACTGAAACACAGAAAAGAGGGGCTGCAAGCACAGCAAGATTTCTACTGCTTCTCAAAGGGGCCCAGCAGGTCCAGGTTTATCCCATGGGCAAACCAAACATCATGGCTAAAGTGGGCCTTTGCTTTTTAGAGCAGGGAAGACAGAGATCCCTTGTGTTGGCCATTTTAGCACCCAGCAAAGTGTGGACTGATGACAACTCAGCTTTATACTATTACATGTTTGCCAGAAAAACTTTCTGGTAAAAGCTTATAACTTTTAAACTTTCCATACATACAGTTATCCAGACAATGAAGGTTGTTCATATGTGGGAAAAGGTTGGCTGAGATCCTTGGACTCTTAGTCCTTTTCCTCTTATCTCCTTAGCTTTAGAGACTATGAGGAAACTCACCAGAAAATAATTAGCCACTCATATTTCTTAAAATTGGCTTCTGCAGAAAGAATATGGTGCTACATGGAGCAGAAAAATACCTAATCATTTGTTTTTTTAGGCTAGTGGGGTAGGGTCAGGGGTTGGAATACTACCTTGAAGTCTGATTCTGCACCTGTTGGGTCCCAGTTTTTTCTAAACAATTCATCAAGTCAGTGGAGGGCTTTGCACCAGGTGGTTTTATGTGCAGCCCTTTTGAGAGACCCTCAGTGTCAGAGAAACTAGGATTGCCAGGAAGGTACACTAAAGCTACAAGTTCAGTGGTACCTGTTTGCCTGACATTGTGTAAAATATAACACCAGGCCCACTTAAATTCATGTAAAAATCAGTCTTTTAGAAGGACATGTCTTTCATGAAACCCTCAGCAATCCATCTACCAAAGGAAGGTTTTTAACTCTGTTTCCTCATATGCCAGTGCCACAAGCCTATCCAATTCTTCTCTTGAAAGCTAAAGTTTTGCTCTCAGAAGAACAACTTTATTCTGCATACTGAAGCTAATTTTTGAAAACTATAAGTTGGGTTGAGCTGTCTGATGATGAAATATCTTGGTATAATCCTAGTTAAGAGGAAGACTTTGACTTTCCATTGTCATTTAGTTTTAAACAAATTGTTTTCATTAGTCGAGAAAGTGTGAACACACTAGATATTGGCAATACACAACTGTAAAACTGGGGGAAGAGCGGAACTAAGAAAAGCTCTGATATATTCCTGCTGCTGAGTCTATAAAGTGGCATTAAAAGCATTTTTTATACAACAGATTTTTTGCATGGGTTTATTTGTGATTAGGACTTGTGATAAGGCAACACTATCTTCAATCAAATTTGACAGAAGCAGCAGGGATGATCCTTTCTAACTGAGCTGAACACTCTTATGATGTCATCTGGAGTTTTTCCTTAATTTGCTGTTGCTCCAGCAGGGAATTTTAGTTCTCACAGCTGCTTTACATCAGGTGTTTCTGGTGAGCAAGTCCTTTGATGCAATTCACTGACTCAAACTGCAGTTGCCAAAGGCTCGGCACATCTGCAAAGCTCAAGAACCATAAATGCCTTATATGTCTTTACAGGCCTCAGTTTCCCTCTCCATGCAATTCATGTATTTTTAAGATCACTCCTTTCTCCCTCCCTTGCTACAAGCCCATAACTACTTTTTTTTTCCATTGGGTGAAGAGTAGTTTCAGGCTTTGGGTGGGATAATATCACTGAATTCAGCTGGAGTTTTGCTTCTGGCAACTGTATAGCCAGGAGCCTGAAGCTTTAACACAGTTTGCCCCACAGCAAAGTGTGTTCTTAGCATTGCAGGAACTCAATTGAATATAACAGAAATCATCCCAATGGGCAAGAATCCTTTGCATAAATGCTGAAATTCCAAAATAAGGTGCCTTGAAAAGCTTCTCCATACCTGAATGCCTGCACTATGTAATTGCTGACATAGACATGCAAATTGCAAGATGATATTTTGAAAGCTTGGTCATAAAAAAAGACCTACCCTGATGATTACTGAGAATAGAAAATACTTGGTTTAGAATTTTGAAAGTTTCAAAGAAAAATGAGAGTAAAATAAAACAACATACAGAAATAATAAGACCAACAGCAACAACATAAAAATAGAGGGTGAATCATAGTTTCCTAGTCCTGGTTTGGGTTTTATGAAGAGAAATAGGCTTTCTAGGCCTGCCAGATGAAGAAGATAAAGCAAAATCTCCAGGCAAGTCTTCTAATTTAGAAATAAATTCAAAGCCAACTGACTAAAAGTAAAGAAGTGTACATGCCACCAAATGAACGGGTGCTACCACTTGGAAAGAACATAGTCATTAGTTTTATGAGCTGACATAAATTAGCTCTGTTATTTCTATTGGTACCAGTTAAGCTCTAGGCAAAGGCGCCTTTCATGTTAGATACGGCATGTGTTTCCAGAAGAAAAGTTAATTTAATGCTCTCTCTAGTTAAATACCATGCTAATCATTATTAATGCTGGGCAATTTTGTAGCTTAAAACAATATAAAACAATCTGAGGATTTAGTCTGAAAAATACCTGTTGTGCGCCCAGTTTGATAATTATAATTTAGGATGGTTGGGTGTGTAAGGAGCAGGCTTTCCCCAGGAATACCACCCCCTTCCCCCAGCCGTGCCTGCTCTCTGCCAACAACAAAGCAGGACAAATAAGGGCAAGGTATTCACAGCCTGGGAGGAGAGAAGTCACTGAGAACCTGATATGAATCTTTAATCCTGCTGTCCTGATCTATAACAACCCCTTTGGTCTGGCTCTGCAGCATCCCTGGGAGTTACATCAGGATGTCTGGGTCCTGCTCTCAAAGCATGGCTGTGACTGCATAACCAGAGCACCACTGCTGCAACAATGCCTACCTGCAGAAAATGCTACAGGAAATTCAGCCTCCCTTTCTGCAAAATAAAAAAAAACTTTCTGCTTGGATTTTTTGCAGGGGTGGTGGTGATAGAAATAAGAAAAAAAAAAATAAAAATCACCGAGTTGCAGAGGAGCTCTGTTGTATTTAACAGAACCTTTGCGACTCCAGTTAATGAATATTTTACATGAGGCCAGAAGTCATCAAAATCGGGACTTGAAACAAAAGTCTAGGATGTTGGGAAAAGCAGGCAGAAGAAAAAAATGCAAATTCTGCAACTTTGCCATTAGCTGCAGATTCGGAGCCTTCATTTCATTATCTTTAAGTGCCTAGTTGTTTGTGCTGCCAAGAGAATCCGCAATAAAAAAAGAAGCACAGATGTTTTGCTATACCAGCCTAGGCAAAACATCCCTTGAGCAGTAGTCCTGGGCATTATATTTAAAGGGGAATAAAGGAGAAAAAGAGAAATATTAGAGAAAATGAAAAATTCAGAAATTAGGCTTCACCAGAGGCCTGGGTATGAAGAAGGGTAGGAGCTTTACCATGAACAGTCAAGAGAAAAGATGCCTGAAAGAAACACAATAGCAGGAATGGAGGG
>VXBU01011338.1:1085679-1250689 GCA_013400315.1 Bombycilla garrulus | reverse complement strand
GGGGGGGAATTAAAATATATTTTCAGGATGGTACAGGGGAAACTTGGGAAAAGACATCTTAGGAGCTCTCCCAGCATCAATGACCTGAGTTCGATGTGATCCAAGAGAGGAAGGACAGTATTTCAGATCCATAAAATATACAAGGCAAATTTTAGGACCTTACACCACTAGAATAAATGTGCCTCACTTCAACCCAAAGAAAATTAGCTTGACAAAATATTTTAGCAGTGTGATGACAGAAGAACAATTAACACACATAGAGCATGTAAAATCTTAAGGAAAATTTTCACCCATGAAATGGCAAGTCTACAGCAAATTGCAGCTACTCAGATCAGAATAAAATCTGGCATTTTCTTTGGAGTAGCTGCATATTCTACAGGAACAGTAATGAGAACTTGAATTTTATTGTGTCTAATAAAAGAGTCTCAGAAAACCATCTTAAGAAGTAATTTAACTCATTTACACACTGGATAAGCAACCATATTGTAGCCATAATATCATTATTTTAAAAATTTAAGTATGAACTATCAAGGTCCAAAAAAAACACATTTAGGGAAGAGCAATGGCTGTAAAACTCTGCCAGTGTGCAAAGTAAACACCAATTTAGATTTCAGCCATATAGCTCTGGCATCCAATTCAGAATGTAGTTCCAGAGCTTCAAGTTGATCTATCAATGTGCATCTTAGCATTCTGACTGAAGGAATAAAAACACAATTTTACATCACTGGAACCAGGCAGCAAGAAGTGAATTTCTGTTTTGGGCTTTATATGGAACCAGGGGGAAGAGAACATTTGGGTGAACCACTTCTTTCTCCTCCATCCTTTCCAGTGTTTCTCATGCCACAGCCATTAGCACTTATTCATATATCCTCTGTCAGTTGTTGGTTATAAAAGTTATATTGGTAAGCAAAGCTTTCTTTTTTGGACTCTGTCAATTTTGTATTAGTTTTTACACTAGAAATTCAGCAATAAAAACTCTTCACTGTTTAGGCTCTGTTTATAAGACAGACTCTAACTCAATCATTGAGAAATCAGGAACCACACACCCCAAGTACAAGACTGGATTGAAAACAGACTTGTATATTTGTTTGCAGTTTTCTGGGCAGCAGGGCACATGTCTCCAAATTTGCTCGCAACACATGGATATACAGACACCTGCCTTTAAACAACAGCTGAGATTCTCATTCAGGCACACACCTAGAGGAACTAGGGCTTAGTAGAAGAAGAAATTTCCAAGATCCATGGCAAGATGGAGCTAGACTCAGAAATTAATAAATGCCTCCAATGCTGACTCTTGCAGAAATAAGAAAAGGTGCACTGAGCACATGTTCAGGCTACTCAGAGCAAACCAACATGAAACTTAGTTTGCCTTCTCTGTCTTTCCAGATTAAATTCTCCTTTGTGCATGAGATTAAACTGAAATTTAAGCATCTCTGAACACAACATAACTTAAATAGTGTTATTATTTTTCATTTGCTCTTTGGAGAAAGAAGAATTTGACTATGAGAAAAATATAATAAACCATATCTAACATGTTAAAATAAAGTGTTCATTAAAAAATTATTCAGTAGTCTTTAGTAATTTAAGCAAAGTAAATAAAGAATAAAGGCAACTGGGAGAAATACAGAAGATCTAAAAAACTGTATGTTTAAACTTTAGTGCTCCCAGCTGCAAAACTGAAGGCGGTGACAACCACAGGTGCTCAGATCCTTGGAAATTCAAACACCAGAAAGTATGAATCAGTTATTTCAGTAATAGAACAGTGAACAAAAGCACATATCAAACATTTAAACAACTCCTCTCTCTCCAAACTCAGCACATGAGAAGAAAGAAAAAAACAGAATGAGAGGAAGACAGCCCAACACTTTCCAGGAACAGCTGCTTCAGTCTCTGATTATTCCGTTGTGCATGCTTCTTTCCAAAAGCTATCAGGGAATTACTAAGAAGGATGACATCAGAGCACTCCACAGCATGACCTCATGGTTCAACTGGTCAACTCCTCCTTCTCACAACAGTGGTTTGAGGAGCCATGTGCTTTCCTCATCAACAACCTTTATATGGGAAATCATTCCCAAGGTTATGACTTATGGCTGTGAAATGCCGAGCATGTAAAGGAAATATTCTGCTCGAAGAATCCAAAGTTTGCTGAAGGTTTCTAGGTAGCTGACCCTGGGGAGGAATGGGAGCTGTGATTCCCCAGAGACACAAGAATGTTTAAAATACACACTGCAGGAGGAGGAAACAAAACCACCACCACCACCACCACAACAACAAAAAACTAACCACAACCCAGCAACAACACACAAATCAAATGGAAGAAAATGGTTCCTGAGGGCTAGCTACAGAGGTAGTTGGGAAAAAGGTTCCAAAACATCTCTGTTGGAGAGTTCGATAATATCGGCATGCAAAATTTAACAGCACACACCAGGAATTAATGATGTGTCCTTGAAAAGACAGGCTTGCTCTGTTGAAGCAGGACTACTTGAGACAGAGTTCTGTTCTCTCAGAACGAGAAATATATTGTGAGAAAAGAAAAGAGAAAAAAGGGAAAACAAATCTTCAAACTAGCTCTAAATTATAGGTCTAAATTTCTTAAGAGTGAGATGAAAGAGCATGTATCCTGTGTGGGTCCCCTAGGAACACTGTAGCTTGCTGGGAAAATGCCATTTTTCCCCAGCAGGATTCCAGGGTCACTTGGATGTTTTTGAAACGCAAGTAGAAGCAAAAAAGTGCAATCTTTCAAAGACAGCTAGTGATATCTGATACATAAGATCAAGACAGAAGAGAATCTTTGAAATACTGGAAGTGACCGACCAGACAATTTATATTTATTTTTATTTTTGGATATTTCAGTGTGACTGATGTATTGAAAATATGGCATAGAAGCTGAAATTAGAAAGACTAGGGGTACAAAAGCACATAGCCTGGCTAGAGAGATTTGGACATTACAAGCAAGTACCCCAAAGCATTTGCTCCAAATAAGTCATATTAGGCAGATTTTTTTTTTTCCCATGCTAATAAATATCTATCAATAGTTCTGTCTTCAGAGCAGATTCATGCAAGCATGTATTTCCCTGAGGTCCAATCATGACCAACAGCAGCAAAAAACCAGCACATCATCATTGTTAACAGCACAAGGTGGAGAGCAGTCCTTAGCAGATGCTCCTTCCTGCCTGTCATTACAAAGGGGGTGGGAACACAGTCTGATCCATAGAGAAAGTAGAAAATAAGAGCTGGAAAAATGTTGGAGCAAAACTGAAGAAACTAAGCCACAAAATCTCAGAGCTAACTCGTTGTTTTCTCTGTCCTCGGAATCTGAAACTCCTAAGGTTCAGTGCACCTTTCTCTTAACCCAGGAAGTGTTTGCTTAGATAATGTGGCTGCAGATGCAGAATTAGAAAGGGTCTATGAAACTCCAAACGGTATTAACCCATTAATGGCTACATCACCTCCCTGACCCACAACACCACAGTAAGTAAATGCTGAACAGTCAGTCCAGCAGAGTTAAGAAGGAATAAGGTCATTTTTTCTCAAATCTATTTTTTAATAAAACATTCATTCAACAGGATCAGACACAGAAACAAGCAGGACTCTGGAAGCTGATGTAATATTTATTATCTTTTATAAGTGACTCACAGTAAGAAACATTCTGCCCACTAATCTTGCACAAGCCTAATGCTCATGCCACAGACAAGGCTGCAAAAGCCAAATGGACATACTTACACATTTGAAGTTTTCTAATCCTGTGTATGTACTACAGTCTACAACATTGCTGCTACTCCTTTAAATACTAAAGGTCACATCTTTAAATCATCCTGGTTATTCTCCACCTACTACCTTTAAGCCATTCATAGGGACTTCTATAAGGAATTTATACATTTAGTGATTATGGTGAGCATTTACATGGATTTTACCATCAATTTTAGTCCAATACTATTTCACTGTAGCAAAAGTATGAACATAAATACGAAAACAAACATGAGTTCATGCTTTGCATATTTATACTTTCATGGTCCGTGATCTAGAACCAACTTGCATCGTGAAGACTATTGCAGAGTGCTTGACTATTGGGACACTCCCATAGGAATTTCCTCCTTGTTAATGGGGCACAAGCTAGATTTTAATATTGATGTCCCAAAAGCACTTTGAAAGCAAATAGTTTGATTTATCTCCTTGACTTTCCTCCAATCATTTATCTAAGTATTTAACACAATGTAGTGACATTTAGTACTATTCACATATAATAATGATGTTAAGGCAACATCCTCATGCCAGCAAAAGAAATCAAATATTGGAAAACTGTGGATTTGCTCATGTACAGAACTCATTCAGTGGCTCTTTGCTAACACCATGGGGAAACTGAAATCCTCAGCCTGTGAAAATATTCTGATGCCTCAAGGACAGCAAAACTGTGGGAAATTTAGATGACTTGTTAAGTTGTGGGGACTTTCTCTTTGGCTGGGAGGTTGGTTGAAGCTTGCAAATTCTATTCTGTATAATTTTGCTATTACTACCCCAATTTTTGTAGAAAAGAGGCTCTAAAACATCGTGCTAAATTACCTCTATCTTTCTTCTTTAATTTTGGAAAATTAGCAAAAGGACTGAAACTAATTATCCCCTACCTGCCCATTTATCAAATAGATGAGCAACATTTGAGAGTACAGTTGTCAAACAGATTTCATGATTACTTCAGCTTAATTAAGAAGAGGGAAAGCAATGAATCTTAGGCTAATTAAACAGACATCCTCAGCTTCAAAGCCTTTTGCCTCAGTCCTTGTCTGCAATTGCCAACTGAAAAACAGAACTAGCACAGAGATTTGATTAGGACTGGGCTGTGTTTCTAAGCCCAGGGCAGACCAGTGCAATGCCAGCAGCTACCAGAAAACTTGCACGGACCAAATCAAATCCTTGCAAGACATTATTTGTTTTACAGGCCCCAATTGAGAATGCATAGCTAGACACACAGGTTTTCCTCACTAGAGAATTTAGAACCTAATTTATTGTTTTTTCCTGTCACTTTCAGATACTCTTTCCACAACTCTTAACAAGACAAAGCTAGCAATTATTTAAATGTGAATATTTCAATTATTTAAACAGCTAGTATAGGAACCTATTCTGAGTATAAGACAATATTTTAAGAATTCATTAAGAAAAAGAAAAGGAAATTCAGCTTTTGATAAGTTAGAGGGCAACAATTGGCCAGGGTTAAGTTCATGGCCAAAGTTAAACAAAGCCAATACCTTGTATATACAAGTATTTCTTGATGCAATTTTCATTCCAGGTCTGAAAACTGTATTTTCATGTCTGAAAATATTTAGACATGGTTTAATTCAAATGGTTTCCCATTTTGAAAGCACACTTTTATTTATTACCATGAAAACATGAATATACCAGATGGGAAAGGAATACTCTGCTAGTCTTATGAAGCTTTTTGTACACAACCATGCCAGTGCTCAAAATCACAGCCTAAAATATCTCCCCTCTGTTCATCACACAGCCTACGGTAGGCAAAGCCTGTCATTCAGTGACAGTTTGAAGAGACTTCATTCCTTACCTTACTGGAAACATACCACTGACTTGGCAAACAGCAACTTTTCCAGGAAACCTCATGCACATAGTGCTGACAGATCAGCTTTGCATAAATAAACCTTATGAAACCCCTCTTATGTCATCTTTCCCAGAACTGGGTACTTAAAGAACATAGGAAAGGCAGCTTAATGAAAAATACTGACACTGTATGAGAATTCTGTAACATAAAAGCAAGAAAGCTGTTCTCAATTACATTTTGTGCAATATGCAGAGACTGTAGCATTGTCTTTAGAAGACAATGTAAAAGAAGTATTGCCTTGTGGTTGCTATGAATATGCAATTGTGCATGAAGAACTAATAGACAACAATCATCAGGGATGAGCAGTTGTGATGAATCTCAAATGGCTAAATTTTAAGCATTTAAGGCTTTCAGGAGGTTGGTTAAAAGGAGCAAAGCTGAGAAGATATAGCTATAGCAGCCAGAAATACCTAAAAAATATCCAGCATTGGGAAGTTCTGCTTATTAATCTCGCAACTAAAACTACAAGAGATATCAAAGCCAGACAGGGGAATTACTAGGGCTACTATCAATCCTCTAAAAATCAAAATCACACCTGGTAATTACAGAATTGATTACAAACTGAAGTTTCTTAAAGATAGCAGAAATGAAACCAAAGGACAGACAAAAGGTGTGGGCTAAAAATAATGCTGGGCAAGTGGGGAAGGATGATGTGACACCTGGCACATTTTCATTAGATCAATATTCCTAGCAGCTCCTAAGAGTTCTTGTAGATCTTCTACTTGTGGTGAGGATAACACACTTCCCAGCCTCCCAGCTCTCCCAGTTTTAAAAAACAGCACATCAAAGGTGTTCCCACTCTCTCTTCAGTCCAGATCTCCAGAAAACGAGAAAGAGGTAGAAATTATATTCTTCTTTGATCTTTTTGGGAAGAAAGGGAAAGGAGGAACCTTGCCCGGGTTTGGGTGACAGAGGCCCTTTCAGCATCTCCAATTGTGCTCCTGTGACTGAGCCAGCCAGAGCACGTCCCAGGAATATTAAAGAAGGGTCAATCACTGAAGAACATGCACACAAAGATCCTGAGATACTTAAAATGAGTTTGACCTCATCTTCCCATATACAAAAGAATAAGAAGATTCAAATGGGCATAGGTGACTTCTGATGTAGGGTTTGGCATTGTAAAAGATTACTTGTAATACAAGAGAACAAACAGAAACTCCTTTCATAAGATTTCTGAAAGGCTTAGGTGTTAATACTGGGGGGTGTCACCAGATTTGAGCATTTAGAGTTATCATGTAGCAAGAGTCAGATGCCTTTGGTAGCAGGAGAAATAACCACATTTGCCAGTTATAACCAGACTCCAACTCCATATTACCCTTTAGCCAAAAGCTGTGCCAGGAAGTCTGGCATAGCACCAAAGTATGGCAATAAGTCAATGATATGATGACAAAATATCTACTGGTGCATGACAGGATGAGAAGGATCAGATCTCTCAACCAATTAATTGGTAAATTGGATGTAGGAGCAGTGGATAATAACATGGACTCAAGTTCACAGCAGACAAAGCCCACCAGGATCCCATCCCTGCCTAAGCAGCAGGATACTAGCACTTCCTTTATTTCCTTTTTCATTTCTTTAATAATGTCTCATCATTTTATTACAGGAAACACAAGTGATCAAGGCTGGTGTACGGACTCCAGGTCTGGGTCTTTGTCAGCCGAGAGAAGAAACGCCTGGAGGAAAATCAGTCCTTTGTAGACTGGCTATTAAAGGATAAAGGCAGAAATGAAAGGCATCAAGATGATAAAGAGTTGAACAATTTGGATGACTTTATTTATAACAGTACTGTCCAAACTTAGAAGGAAATTACAGCATCATGCCAGAGACACAAATCTACACAACAGCTTGAGAGATTAAATGCCCAGGGCCAGACAGTTTGCTGAGTGCCTGAAGACTATAAAGGAAAAGGAGCAGAGCCAAGAAAAAAAGCTGTTAATCCTAAGGAGTAAGGCAAGCTATTCCCATATGATCCATCTTCCAAAACAAAAATAAAGTTAATTCTCACTGCACCATTGAGTGGCTCAGGGTTCAAGCACTTCCCAAGCCAAGGAACAGAGCCGTCTTTAGCACCACGACTGGCGACACACCAGTACAGTTAAAAACGATCTTAAAGGCAGCCCCAGTTACCAACCTGCCTGATCAGTCCTAAAGCATAAGATAAAGCTGGAATAACATGTGATAAATACAGACTGAATAAACCAGAGGACTGATTTTGTAAAGAAGGTTTACAGTTTGCTATCTCTTCCTTCGCAGCACTCTTAAATGGTAAACAAGTGGGAGCCTGTAGCTACATTCAGGATTGATTATTTTAAAATTTATTTCATGTGGGTCAAGACCTTTCATGCAAGATTATTCAGAGAAAATGGAGAAAAGGATAATGAGTTCTGAATTAATAACCACCTAGGAGAGAAAAAAGGCATAATTAATGGCTGCCTTTTAGAAAGAAGATTACTTACAAGGAAGTAATTTCAGTGATCAATACTGTCAAATACATTTTTTTTCAATGACTGAGCTCTAAAACGGACAACAAGATGATGGAATATGCCCAACAGCCTAGACTTAAGTACTTTAAATGAAAGAGAAATTTATGAGAAATCCAAATTACTTTGGAGCAGAGATGTAAGCACAATTAAAGTCAGTGGCATGTATAATGAGTGTAATGAGGTTTTCAGGCATACTCTGATGTCATAACTTTGGGTGACTTTAATATGAGACCAATCCACCAGTGTCCTACGTGCAATGTATTGAAAGAGTTGAAAAACAAAAACAAGAAGAGAAAGATGAGAAACCCAAAAAAAATTCCACATATATAATAGCAAATAAAATATTCATAATATAAAAACAGAACTGTTCCCTCTCTGCATTGAGTTCAGAAGACTGCCTTTCCTCAGAAAAGGTTGACTTACTCCCAGACATACTTGAGTCTGCTGACTATTCCAGGCTGAAAGCTGTTTCCCCATCCAACCCCACAATCTTCCCATGAAGTCTAGACCTAAATATCTGAGAAAGCATCATTGTAAGCATGAGAGTGCTCCTGAGAGTGCTTGTTTGTTACTTTGGGAACAATCAGACTGATAACAGGAGAAAGATCAATAGCACAGCTCAATTGTTTGCATCTCCTGCAAACGCCCATGTCCTCAAAATGCATCACTTCGCCCACTTCTGCCATCTAATAGAGTTCCCCAAGGGGATAAAATATCCTGAAAAAGTAACAGAAATCCTACTTCTCTTTTTAACCTTGTTAATGGGGTCACACATCACAAAAATCTGTAATACATGAGCCTCATCTTCATAACTAGTGTCGCTTTTGAACCCTGGCCATCAGGCTCACTCTGGCTCTTCTGTTATTCACCTCTAAATGAGAGATTTTCTTTTTAGGCCTATAAATGCTAGCTTTTCCCACATGGAAGAGTTAATAAGCTAAAATTCGAGAGAAGAGTAAAAAGGTAATGCAATCTTCTCTAAGCCAAAGCTGTTCCTTCTGTGCACAAGAGGAACATCAGGAAGCCTCCTGTGCTACAGCTAATATTCCAAAAGTCTGCAAGCCTGTAAGTGCATTATTCTGCTGGTGCAACACACATATTGATGGAAACTACAGTTGGAATAGCTCCTTTTGGAGGTTAATAATTTCTTACAGGAATCAGAAAGGCAATTCTAGAAGAAGCAAACTTTGCTAAAAGGACATGACTTCCCTGGAGCAAATGTTTCAAAACCAAGTGAAAAATACCTGGTAAGAACCCTTTTGTTAAATTCCTCCATCAGATTAGCTCTTCATCTTTCAAAGAGAAATATATTCTGAAGAGTAACCAAATCATATCCTTTATTATATCTTTGTTGGTTCAAACACTTATACACGTTTGATTCATGGTTACAAACAATTGAAAATTTGGGCTTCCAACTTCTCTAAAATTCAGCTTCTAACCTAAATTTCCTGCAGAAAGTACAAAGCGCTGCACTCAAATACTACATTATGCATTCTTTCTGAATAAAACCCTTTTCATTTGACAGAGGGGAAAAAGAAAGAGACACACTCCCAGCTGAAATAAATTTTATGTGCATCCTCTGTCACTGGTGAAGTTGTGACCATTTATACTAAAAATTGCTCCCCATGTAGTGACTGTGTAATGCCTTCTCCCATCTTCTTGAAAAATGGCTGCTTTCGTTGCTTAAAATCCTTCAGATTTAGATACTAGGACCAAACTTCTGCAAATACGATGAAGGCAACAACATTTAGCCAGGATATTTTACACTTGTATTACTCTTGTGTGTGGTTGACAACGTGACTTTCCCCCTTGCAGTGGTGACAGTATCAAGTGCTGGCTTCAGAGCACTGGCTGTATCTTTAGTCAGTGTTTGCATGTATTGTCTTCTAAAGCATTACAGATTAGCCTAGTGTTAGCAAGTACAAAACTGAACATGCACATTTTTAATCCTTTTATGTGTAGCACATTTATTGGAGAGGCTGCCCATTACTACTTTGTAGCTAACATTCACAGCCACAGTACAAAATCTAACGTGCACTACAGAAAAAGGCAATCACAATGAAATGATGTTGAAATAGTTCAATTCAGACTCTCAAATTTGAATTTAAAAAGACAACAAACAAAAAAATACAGCAATAGTCTCCTTAACTTTTCCATAAACAGTAACCCTTATTTCTCTCTCTCAAAGTCACTGTGTTTAACTCCAATGTCGAGCCCAAGAGGAAAAATAGCAGCAAAAAAAAATGGCTCCTCGTGGATTGAGGAGTACATTCAAAGTGAAAATAGGATGGTAAGTGAATAAATTGCAGTGCAATAAAAGTTAATCTATTTCAGAGCAGACAACGTGCTGTCTAGTAATACTTGCTGCTCAAATCTGAAATGTTGTTTTCTGGTAACAACTGCATCATTGCTTGGGTTTTTCTTTCCCTCATGAATTCATCTGAATGTGGCACAGAGCTGCTGTCTCTATCAGAGGATTGCCTTTCTCACACAATTGAGAAACATGATAATTAATTAGTTCAATGAGATATTACCAGCAGACCCAGAAATAAATAGGAGGTTATTGTCAGGGCTGAGAGGAAACACTAGCAAGATAGAGACAAGCAAGTGCCATACAGCATTCATCACTTGTAAGGTAAATGACTTCTTCTGAATTCACTCGGGCAGCAAATGAACAGCTGCCAATGCTGATCAGAGAGAAGTAAAATGTTGCATCTAGGGATGAAGCGTTGGTGGGTTTTTTTTGTCTTGTTTCCTTTTTCTTTAGTTAAAATAATTTCTTTGCTCCGTGGAAGGAAAAATTTTGGCTTAGAGGTCAAAAAAAAAAGGTTTCTCAGCAGAGCATTGTTACTCATGTGGCACTGCCAAAATGTACAAGCTATTAGCAAAGCAGTACCTCTTTTATCCCATTAAGTCCTCTACATAGAGCAGAAGGGGGGAACGACCCTCTCAGTCCTTACAAACTTTCTGATATTTCTGACACTTACTGAGTCCAATCAGGACCTCCCAGTCATTTCAGGAAAGTCTCCATCTGCAGGAGGAAAGCTCCCACCGAGGGAGGGAGGAAATCAGACAATGCCTTCTCCCAAGAATTTTGGTATCCAGTTTTACAGGGATAAGCAAATTTTAATGGGATACTAACCTGGGAAGATTTGCTGTCTTCACGGTATGAATTCCAGTGCAGAAAGAGTCCTTACTATTGTTTATTTGGGGGCAATACAGAAAAGAAAATTGAATAAAATAGAAAATCGGAGAGTACTGCATGTCTCATTTTTAACTTAAGCAGCAAGCCCTGTTTTAGTTATATGAAATATGGGGATTTTCCCACTCTTTTTGTGGCTTGTATTTATTTTTATTATTCCTAAACAATTAGCACTATATCACCTCACAGAAAAAGCATTAATTATTGATCCACTCATAAAACATTTAAAATTCTTATAAAGTTCCCTCCTGTACCAATGTAATTATTAATTAACATCTTGCTGCTTTCAGACTTCCAGCAAGTTCGGTGGGGTTATAGTAACAATGGATACAGTCAAAAGACTAAGTCCTTACCAGTCAATTATTTGCTCTGTCAGGAAAACTCTCACCAAAATGCAAATGTTTTGAACATGAACGCCTTGAATACTGATTCTACAACACACATTCAGCTTAACAAGAGTGATGTATCCTGGTCAGACTTAGTAGTGATTTCTGAACCTGTACTTCCCTGGAATTCTAGATGCTTTAAGCTTTATGTAAATCTTACTGATGACATTTCTATCTAATATGCACTGACCCAGGTTTAGGGAAGTTTCAGAGAATTCAACAAGTTACTTGTAGGAAGGAGTTCTCCTACAGGGGGAATCTGATCAAAGTACTTGCACCACTTGGTTTAGGACACAGGGATGGGAACAATTTTTCTACACTATGGAAGGTCCTCTTATGAGTAATTTCTTCAAAGTTAAAATTATCTATATTGAAAAAAAAGTGGTTTTTTGTTTGTTTTAAAAAGTAATGAGAATCTAACTCCATTCTTTCATAAGAGAACTATTAGCAGAGAGGCAAAGATCAGCTTTAAAAAATTTCTTTTGCAGAATTCATAAAAATAAACCCTTCATACTAATCAAAAAGCAACCTTTTTTTTTTTAGTTAAAACACAATAATTCACTTTACATCCAAAGCATATTTCAAGACAAATCAAATGGGGAGAGCAATCTATTTTGTGCATGTCCTGTCTTAAAAAGTCTCTGAACAAATAACTGAATCAAGAACTTGAAAATTTTAAGTGAGTTACCAAAACTGTTCTTCATACAAAGAAAGCACACTTCAGTGAAGAAATTACAGCAGAACCAAGCTAGGCTAATAAGAAAAATAATCAGCAGAGGAAAGAAAAAGGAATGCAATCTACCCTTGTTTCTTTACAGATGTTAGCCCTAAGGTTTTTACTATATTAGATGTTCACAGTTTTATAGATTTGTACACCATTTATACAATATTTACACTACATTATTGTAAAAGAAGACAAAGAAGATAAAACTCCAGGTGCTCAGCGTGCTCAAGTCCAGGCTGGTGGCCTGGACTGGACAAGCTGTGGTTTCACCTTGGGCTCAGCCCAAGATGCAGGACTCTTGTGGATGTGCTACTGTGTCAGCTATTTACTCTCCTTCAATTTGGAGGGTTGGAATAAACTAACAGCTGTTTGGCTTTCTTCCTTCCTAGGGCGCATGAGAAGTTGTCACCCCATTCATCCCCCTCTGCTTTCCACCCCTAACTGCTTTACAAGGATGTAAAGTTGTTAATGGTTTTCTCTGCTCCCTTGTTTTGTCAAGGCTGCCAGAATCACCTGATCAGAGAAAAAGGCCTGAGAATCAGCCCAGGCCTCATTTAACCTGAACTGTGCCTTGGGGTGTTTGTAACAAAAACGTTTATAAACCCAAGGATATTTTCTACAGGGTGCACACAAATGCCCAAAGTCAGGAAAATCAGAGCAGGAGTTAATGTACCTCAGGCTATGACTTTCAATTTGGAAACTCAAGATACCAAACCTATAGCCACTGGTATTCAGCAGCTGAGATAATATGAATATTCCATTATCAGAAAATGTACATAATCTTGTAGAATCTTCCCATCAGGAGAAAAAAATCTCATCACACTTTATCAGGGATATGTACTTAGGAGAGGTCAGGCAAAAGTATCCCCTCATACATGTAGGACTGACAAGAAAACCAGCAGGAGTAATTTATCAATCACTAGTCAAGATTAATCTGGTGTTCTTTTTTACAGCATAATAAGCTCTTCCTCTCATGCTCTGATAAAGTTCTTTTTACTTCTATTATCCTGAGGTTAAAAGAGACAGAACCAAGGTTACCACACCTGCACTTTGATTGGGTTAGAAAACGGCTTGCTTTTTATTTTCAAATAACCGGCTAGAATCTGTTCAAGCTTAACATGTTTTCTCAGTGAAAATTCATCTCACAGCCTCTATGACTATTTGTTTTGGTATAACACAAGGGAAACTAAAAATATATTTAAAAAAATAAAATTGAACAAGAAACTGATGCTGGAACAGCAAATCGTAACAAGAACTCCAGAGATCTGGATGCCTTTCTGTTGGCATGAAAGCACCTGGAGGAAGCTCTAGCTCTTAGTCAGAGCTAGATTTCCCACTGAATTTGATGGGATAAGAATTCATTCCTTCCCAATTGCTGGCAAAAAAAAAAAAAAATAAAAGCAAAAAAAAGCATACCTTTCCTGTACAATAACAATAGCATCTCTTCACTCTGAAGCCACACAAAAGTTGTGACAGAGGTGACATTAAAATATAGGGCTGTGCTTTTAAAAGCCATCTGATTGCTGGATGAGCAGAGACCAGAATATGACTCCTAGGGCTGCAACCTTTTAAAAAGAGGTGCAGTGAAAAACTTCAGTGCTGAGCCAATTGATTTTGTATGCCTTCCAGGTAGGTCTTGTATATTATGGTTTCGATCTGCAGTCAATTATCCACTGTAATAGCATTAAATTTCAATGTAATTAAATTATTTTACTAGAAAATGTTCATAATAGCATTAAAATACAGTCTATTTAAGTCAATATGGCACCACATAATCTATAAATTAGTCATAAGCCCTATCCACAAGTGCAAAAATGATGAAAATTGATGCAGACTAATGCAATACAAAGTATATGGATATTAACAGCAATGCAGCCTGCTTGCAACAGATTGACAATAAGCAACTTCTTACATCAAAATTATTTCACTTGGCTACCACTGGTTGGAAGTTACAGCAATGTCTTGAGGAAATGTTCACTCAATTGTTATTCTAGTTTTGATCTCATCAAGATCTGTGCAGTTCTCCAAATTTTTCTATCAAACTAGGAAAAGAAGGCAAGTTATTTGCCATTAATAAACTACAGCTGTTCTTTCTTAGTAGGAGTTAATAATAAATTATCCATTTAATTCTATAAAAAGTGGTTGATGTAATTTCATGACTTTCTTGTTCTTTCATTACACTATAGTGAAATGGAAGAAATTATCTGTATATTAATATTTTTGTTTTGCCTTGAAATGCTGCACATATCATTATTGCTTAAATAATGACCCACTAGCTTTAAACATATGCCTTTGAGCCAGACTAGGAATTTGAGACATCTGCCTGGGTCTGGCAGTTTTGACATTGGATCCAGGGACATCTGCAACCTTCTGGAGCCACAGCTGGAGCCCAGCCAGGACAGTCCAGGACAGAGTACACTTGGTATTAAATCCCTTTATTTATGTGCTGAATCTCTCCATGTCCAACAGCCCCTTTCCTAGAATAAGGCGTAGCAAACAGCAAATTGCTGGTTCCTAAATCAATTGAGATATCAATTTGAGGACTGGCAAGTTTCAAATTAATGAAAAAGCAGTCTGTCACCCAGATCTGTTATTAGAACTCAAAGTGTGACAGGGGAGGTTTATGATAAGCTGTTATTTTATAAATAAGCCAGCAATGGAATAATTTTTCTTGCAATGCCAGTGGGAAGTTGGTGTTACCAACTAACTGCTACCAGGAACTGCTGATCAGTGCCATCACAGCAGGTACAGGTCTAGGCTCCAGCTCAGTCCCAATCTCAGCACCACCTGGAATTATCTCCCGCTTAGCAGCAGAGGGTTTACACTTTTTGGGCAGCCAGGCCTTGCCCAACACCAAACTCCGTGGCGATGTCTATCACAGTTACCAGCGCTATTCTGACAAAGTGAGAGCAAGCAGCTGCTCAAGAGAGAACACCTGTCATCACAAGCAGAGATCAATCTGAGCTCTTCAGGAGCACCAAACCACACCACTGAACCAAGTCCTGGCTGCAGAAGGGTGATCAGTGAACTCATATGGACCTGAACAAGCCACCACACTATTGATTCATTCTGCCCAGTCTACACCCAGGTTAAGCCAAACATGTAATTATTTATTAAGAACTTAAGTCCTTACATCCTTTACAGGCTGTTGTCAAAGAATTTAGGCAGTTTCCTGTGTTTTGTTCAAGATGTTGCAGAACATATCACTGGAACGTTCCACACTCTGTATTCCAGCAAGCACCTTGATCAATCCTCATCACATTTTCTAACCTTCAGCATCTTTCTTTACTGACAAATAAAGTTATCAAGCTGCTCAGAAGACAACAGATTTCCCTTCCTCCCCCTGAAGAAATTTCATATAACAAAATCAGCTTGTTTTCCTCATTGCTTTATAATGACTTTAAACAGATGATGTCAGCCCTGAAAGTTTCCTGAGATTTCTATACAGTTTGACACTTGCCTGTCAATATGAAGAAAGATTATATACAAGTAAGAGTTATTTGTTCTAAACAGTTCTTCAAAATACCCACTTACTGACTCTCATAGCAATCTGTCTGCTGCATGTAAGCCTAGCATTTTCCAACATGCTCACAAAATCTGCATTGTGAGCCCTCATTAATTCAAGGAGATAGAAATTATAATTGTTATTCTTCACACTATGCATAGAAAATAAAGTTCTGACTTGAGAAAGCACATAAGCAGCTACCAAGTGTTGAACAAGTGCTGTGAAAGGTAACAGGTAGAAATAATTTCCAGGAAAAGATAAACAACATTTCAGCAGCAGCCGCCTCTTGATCACATTTCCCTGGGGCTTTGATTTATTGATTTGTAACAAAAGCATCCCTACTGGAAATGCCCACCAGGAGCTCTGCATCCTAATTGCCAGAGGTCATCCCCCTTCCACAGCTGCACACAGAGAAAAAGATCACTCATGACCTCCTAGCAGCTCACTCCTAACTGGAAGCAAGTTGCCTAACCTATTCCTGCACTTAATTCTACAGCTGATGCAGAGTGAGTGTGTCCAACAGATATTTATAGGTGTTTTATCCATTGCCCCATCCCATCCCACATAAGGAGGATCCCAACTACTTCCTTTCTTGTCCTTCTGTGGTAGTACAACCAACTTTAAACCACAGGGAGGTTACTCAGCCAGGATAGATGTCTTCCCCATCTTTACCAGCAGATGCAGGATCCCTTTTTCCTGCAACCATCACAAAACAGTCCCCAGATAGTACTTAATGATTTTTTTGCAATGTAAATCAAAAGGCATTTCCGTGGATTATCACATAGAAAGCAGTGCCCCATAAATATATATATATTTAAAGGAATACAGCACTAATTATCATTTTTACAGTATTTTCAGAATATATCTTCAATTGAAGTGTTTATGTGTGCTTTCCAATTCTTTCCCATTTTCGAGTCTCTATGTCTATATTTTAATTTTTTTATCGTAAATGGCTCATCTTTCACATGACCACACAAGTAGGAATACTTCAAATAGTAAGGTCATTAAAAAGTTACAGCTGTTAACTGAAACACAGTTGATCCTGAAAACAGGATTCCTTTCCTAAGAAATATAAGGATTCACTAATGTCCAGAGCAACACATGAAGTTCACTTCTTCAAGCTAACAGGTTCCATGAAGGGAAATTAGTGAGGTTTCTTCCTGTACTTTGTTACTATTTACAAATTTTCCCTCCACACAGTGAATCACGATCCCCCTGTCAGGTATCTTTATTTAAATTTTTCTTTTCTTCTAAAAAATATCAATTAAAATACATATACTTTCACATTACAATTCTCATTTCAGCTTTCCACTCTCCTTCCAGCTTTTTCCACACAGAAGCTCACCCAATTTTTCTACTTGGTCTGAACAAATAAGACTATTTTTAAAGCAAACACAGTTCTGATCCTTTTCAACCTCTTACATTGTAGCCTGAATGTGTTGAAAACTTTCTGCTAGCTTTTCTCTATTTTTTTTTTTAAATCAAGGGTAAGATATGCACATATTTTGTTCATGCTCTTCATTATAAAGATGATAGTGAGGAAATTAATTAGAAACATATGAGTAACCATAATCTTTTCCCCCTCTTCACTCAGACTTCCCTTTCATGAATCTGTCACAAGGTAACTCTAGACCTCATCACTTAACAAAGAAATACTGAGATAATGCCTTAGGTTCATAAAGAAATGTTTACATAAGAAACAGATAATTAAGTTCTTCTGAAAAAAAGGAAAAGCTGTAAAATTCTGATAAGGAGCTAAAATTGCAACTTTTTCTAGTTTGCTCAGCACATTTATTAATGATATTTTCCATTCTTGTGATCCTGCCAACAGCAAAACCTAGACACCACAATGCAGGCTCATGGGTATTTTGTCTTGGATCGACCTTAAATGCCTGTTTTTCATGAATTCTCAGCTTCATCTTAGGATGGATTCCAGTTCAGAGGAATAAAAGTCAAGTTCACAAACATCTTTTTTTTTTTTAATTAACTGTGTTCTACAGCAGTGAGTAGTCAGCTTAGTGCATTACTCCTGTTTCTGCTCCATGACTGAATGTGTGTCCATATCCTGAACTTATGATTATCTCCTGTGACTCCCAGTTCTGCAGTCCCTCTGAAGAGCTGGGCAACTGCTCATGTCCTTGGGGATGTAGCTATGGGGCCAAAACCCTACGGGATTGTGACACTGCAGAGCATGAAGATGTACAAGCCAGCCCACTTCAGAGCAGGACTGAGAGCTGTAACATGTCAGATAAGGGAGTGTGTGTGCACGCACACCAGCTGGATGATTATTATAATTATTAAATGACAAGGGCTTAGATGGATTATCCACCATCTCCTGCTGATTTCTCCAGCTCACAGCTCCTCATTAGAGTGTAAGTCAACTTCCATCAAGTACTTGAGACACCTCTGATTTCTAGAAATACTGGAAGGTCAAGGCTATATCTCATAGCATATTAGATATTATTTTAGTCTGTTAATTGTCCCATTATGAGG
Organism: Bombycilla garrulus; assembly: GCA_013400315.1. Lineage (NCBI taxonomy): Eukaryota > Metazoa > Chordata > Aves > Passeriformes > Bombycillidae > Bombycilla > Bombycilla garrulus. The sequence continues at coordinate 1,232,288 of VXBU01011338.1, read as the reverse complement.
ATAAGTACAATTTTGTAGTCAGTAAAAAGGAAATATTTATACCAAATAGTACACAGACGACTTTATTATATATTTAAGCCCGAAGAGATCAATCCCAGAGTCGTGAGACAATTAGTTGATTGTAGTTGGAACTATAGGATCTTTCAAGGGCCTTTCCAAACCAAACCATTTTGTGACTCTGTTGCTCTGCACCTGCTATAGTCACATACTTAGGACAGTTCTAAGTCAACCACTCTGTTCTTGTATTTTTTTAAGCTATTAGATGTCATTCTTTGATAGTGAAAATGACAGCACAAAATGCAATCAGCAAAACCCAGTGCTGCCAGTGAATACAAAATGAATTCCCTGGATATTAGAGACCTGGGCATAAAACCGAAAAAATACCTGGCCTACTTTTTCTTACATTAAGGATGTTTTCCCTCTTCTTTCCCATCTCCTCTGGCATTTACACCTGTGTTTAGGGCACACTATAGGGAAGAAAACTATTACATAAGATCTGGTGGAAGGATGGGATGATAAAGATTGGATGAGATGTGAGTGTGACATGCAGAATGGGTAAGCCCTGGAAGAGTGAGCACACAGAGTCAGCTGCCTTATCTTCCAGCTGCTCACCTGGCTGACGACTCCCAACTGTGTCCAACTACCAGAGACCACGAAAACACAGAAAAGGGCAATCAGAAACACTGTATCAGATCCCCAAGCAAGGACAAATGTAACCATGGTTTTGACCATTTTCTATAAAAGTTTTTATATGGATAAAAAAACAAATTAGTACCAAAATGGCAATGTCTTCAGTGTAAAAGGAAGGCCAACATATAACACCTGTCTACCAGATAATGCTATGTGGTCTCTCTACATAGAGACCCACACAGATGTCTATCAGAGATTCAATATTCCATATCTCATTCATATCAACCATTAGGATACTTCCACATAGCAAATTTATGGGATGAAAATAAGCATAGCAAGTCCCTGCATAAGACAAGACAAAGCACATACTATCTGCAGCCAAACTGAGGTTCCAAAGATCATTTTCAGAGTTATGCATATCTCTGAAGAGGCATAAAGGGCACAACTCCAAGGCCATAGGGAGAGAAGGCACTGCAGGCATATGGCAACCTCTGCTGAGTCCAGCAGCCATGTGCTTCTCACTGGAGTGAATCCAGCAGAGCACCTGATAATGTATACACGCTGATAAACTGACAGAAGGAATTTGATATGTTTTACAATGCTGCATAACTTAGAGCTGTATCCAGAAGCACCTTCCAAAGCAATGACTTTAGACAGGCGTCCTACACAGCTGTACCCGAGCCAGGAGCAGCTTGGATTCTCAGCAGCGCAGCCTGTTCGGTCTGCTCCTCCCGACGCCGGCTCTCAGAGCAGCGAGATCCCACTCCATATCCCAGCCCTCAGAGAGGCTGGAGCTCTCAGGAAAAGGCCTTGTAGGATTTTGATGGAGCCGATGTGTGTGTGCCTGTACACGACCTTGTGGCATGCTCTCAGAGCAGACAATGGGGCTAATAATCCTACCTACCTCCCGTGACGGGAATATAATTGCAGAGCACTTGGAAGGTGCCCAAGTCAGAGGCAAAAAAAAGGATTTCAGGAAAGATTTAGTACAGTATTATTGACCAGCTACAGCAGGACAGATAAATGGACATTCACACGAGCCTTTTTTAAGTGGGACAAAGCCTGCTTTTCCAGGAAAAGAAAACCAGCAAAACATACTCCTCATCATACTGCTGAAAACAGCATTAGTACCTAATGAGATGTAAGGCAGAATGGATTGCTCCCACTCTCACATGCTCTGTTTCATCTCCATAAACACAACCAAAGTTAGCAACCCATGAAGGTAAATACCACCACCACCACCAAGGTGTCTGAAGAGCCATGATATCCAAACACAGAGCTCTGTGTGAAACACATCTAGGCGACTAAGCATGAAATTCTGGCACTGCTGAAGGCAGTGGGAATTCTGCCAATAATTTTGAACAAGAAAGGATTTTATTCTCATCTTCTAATCACAAAGAAGTCCTCTGTGAAATACAAAAGAAGGTAAAGTTTTTCCCTTGTTTATACAATGCTTTATTACTAAATATCATAAAGCTTGCTCTAAATTAAATTATGCAAAATTTTAGAAGCTGCACTTTCCAGCTGAAAAGTGATCCCTTAAAGAGATATCTTCATGGATAAAAATTTAAAATGATCATCAGAACTCCTATTACTCTTACAATTAGAATTATTGCTACAGGGTTGAATATTTCTTAAGAGGATCTGCTTCTCATATGACAACAGACTAAGAGTTGCCAACAGAAGCATAGATGTTAATTGCAAACATTTATTATACTACCAGGGTTTACATTTAGCAGCTGTCAACATTACTGACAACTGTAACAGAAATCAGAAAAAAATGGCATTTTCACTTGCCAGAAGGGCAGCTGGTGCTTGATTTTCCTGCTATTGATGTTCCTTTTTTATTTATTTTCAAAATATTTTAAAAACAAGTCTTTCACTAGGATTTATTTAAGAAAATTCTTTACCTAGCAAAGAGGAACTTAATAGCAGGCAACTACTCAAAAATAAATATTTTAAAGAATGTGCTTCAAACTCTGATGCAATCTATTCCTTTTCAGCTTTGGTGAAGCTAGATTGCAGAAACAGCAAAATTTAATGGGCTATCTTTTTTGCAGTACTCAAAACTATCTTTCAAAAAAGAAAAAAAAAAAAAGAAAACCAGACCTCAATAGTTTCTTAACATAAATATTATCAGGAGAAACAAGCTCAAACGTTTCAGCCTAAAAATATGGTAACAAAGTGATGCTGCCAGAGTAGTGTCAGCATTTTCTTTTCAAAATCATACTTACATGGACTTATAAGTTGAGATATGGCTAAACTAATTAGCTTTACCCTGAACAAAGCTGCAGCAGCTGTCAAGAATTCTTCGTAACTTTACATCTCAATGAAGTGAAAGGGATGGACCAAGCCAGAGGAGCAATGCTGTCTCAGTGGATCAAAGATATTCTCCACCTCCTTATCTGATTCAGCAATGTGCCTACAGGTGCAGTGGCAGATACCAAGGCCACATCCAACTTAGAGGTCAGGGCCACTAAAGACTCTCCCAGGGTGCAGGGGCTGGCTTGCTGGCAGATGCTTAGCCTAGAAAGGTCTGATACAGAAGGGTAATCTGTGAATCACTTCAAGTTACAGGTTCCAGGATCAGTTACAAGTTACAGGATCTGCTTTGAGTTGAGAGCTACTGATTTACTGTAATATATTGGAGTTGTCTCACTCTCTGATAGCTGAAGAAAGACAAAAAACCACCAGCAAACCAAATAAAAAGGTGCTCTATGTCAGTGATGGGTTTTCCCAGAATGGAGGGAGGAGATGTCCTCTCCTGGGCGTATCTGACAGCTTCACATGTCAGAAGAAATGCTGAGTGAGGGAACACATTTACACAAAACAACTCAAAAGATATTCCACTTTTTCTTTTGATTTTTTTTTCTTCATATTATAAACTTACTATTATTCAAAACTTGGCAAACATAATCCTTTATGAAGCAAAATGAGTCTTACAGCATCTTTTAAGACTTAGTATCCTAATCCTTAAATCATAGTCTTTAATATTGTGATTATGCACTTGCTAAATACATAGAGCCTGAAGAGATTTTCTACTTCATCTTTTCCCATACGTGCTATTTGTCTTAACCAATTTTTTCTTCCTTTTTCTTGTGCAATATATTTTTACTATACTTCTGATATTTCTCCACAATTTTCTTGCATAACATACCAATGAACCAAAGAAAGAGATACAGAGTTGACATGCATTATAAAATATTAGTGTGCCTGCATTATGGTGGGCCAGAAGGACTTGTCATCCCAATTTGCAGTTGTTTACTATTGGCATGAAGGCATCCTGGATGTTAGGACTGCAGAATCACAAACTTTCTTGCCATCATTCGTCTGCAGTTGAATCTGATGGAGGCACGTGCTGTTCTCTCAGAGCATGTTAGGGACTAGCACATGGTGTCTTAAACACGGCTCATTTTATTCCTTGTGAACGAACAATTTAGATCTGACTTTATCATAAGATCTTCACATAGTTTCCAGAAACTATGTTGTCTGGAAGGACAATAATTTAAAGAAGCGAGTGGAATTTGTGATTGCTTTTCTCACACTTGTTATTTGCCAGATTCCTGAAGGCCAATAAGCAAATTTAATATTTTTCACTTGGAAACATGCCAGTGTTACTCATGTTTAATCTTGGAAGTTTACTAGCCTTGACAGACATACTTGGAAGCAGAAACTGTTTAAAGGAGCTCAGATTTCCTAAGTGTGTGTTTTGTCTTTGAACTTCATTAGAACAAATGAATTAAGATTTCCAACATCGCCCAGACCCTCATGCATAGGAGCAAATATGAGCTGCCACCTGAAAACCCTCTCACCTATCACACCTTCATGCCAGAGAAACTTACTCAATGGAAACAGTTCAATTCTCAGACCAGTCTCTTGAGAAATAAAATAGATACTACTAAAATTTCTAAATGACAAGATAGGGAGAAATCTTGGGTTAAACTAAATTTTGGACCAAGTTCTTAGAATATTTGGAAATTGTATGTTTCTTCACTGCCTTGTTATTTCAGTAAGCTAAGGACTAAAAGGCTGAAGAATATAGGTCCCTGGAAGCAATCTGACTTACTAAAAGACTTGATTTTTCCACAGATTCCCTGCTCTGCCATTTTCACATGACCTGGAAGTTAATCAGCTGATATTTGGACAATGTTTTTTAACTAATAACTCTTCAGGTAATTTGTAATCTCTCACAATCATCTTTATAGGCATCAGAAACTGAGCGGCTTAGCCTGCAAATGGAAATTCACTATCTCCACCCTGTGCAAAATCCTGTGCAAAATCCTGTGCAAAACCACTTGCTCCTTGTTGGATGTGCACTTGAACATAAAAAAAACCAACATAAAAACAAACCTAATAGCAGAAGGAAAAGTCCAAGCTGTTCAGTTCACAGAAGGTTTTTAGCTGTTTGATATTAATCAGTAACTTCCAGAGGTATTGATGCACTTCATAATACACAGAAATATTTTTGTGTCAGCAATAACATAAAAATGCAAGCAACCCAAAAATTCACAGATTTTCTTTCCAGCCTGGCAAAATACCTTGCAGCCTAAAAGTTCTTTGAAACTTTATGGCAAAAGGAACACTGCATTCAGCTCTTCCATTGCACACAATAACATATTGTTATTAAACTATAACGATGTTATTACAACTACTAGTTGTAAAAGAGAAATTTCTTGCATGGAAAGTCTGAAATTACTCCCTTGTTAACAACTAAAGTGTCGAAGTTCATAAAACATGAAACATTACCAAAAATACTGGATATGGCACTTTCAGCGTAATATTAAAATGCTTTCATTGACATATAATTTCATTTTTAGTTCACTATCTTAAAAGTACTCAAATTGCACAGGAATCTGCAGATATATTCAGAGTGCACTGCACAGGAATGAGGACAGGATTTCTTGCCTGCTCTGAACTACTGTCAAATGATATTTCAGTTTGCAAGCAGTGTCAGATGACTTCACTTTCCAATACTTTGCTGTGTTTCATGGAAAAATATGAGAAAAGTAGTGCAATTTAATTTCCCTGCCTTAGACGTGAGCTGTGTTTCTACCACATGTCTGTTAAGAGTTCCCAAAAATACAGAAAAACAGACTAAATGTCTCCCCAGAAAGACAGTGATACAATTCACTAATCAAGCAAATTACATGGAATAGGAAAAAAAGTGGATGCTCAGTTACTGATGGCAGACTGAGGCCATAAAAATACAATAAAACATCTCTGTTTATTACCTTTTTATGGGAGTGTTTTGGCTTTGGATTTCAGTATCCAAAAGAAAAACAGATCCATTATAGAGCTGCAATTAGCACGTGTGTCTTTTGCCTAAATCCTCCCTGTTCCTCAAGAAGGAATGTAGACGTTTCCCAGTGTGTCTCTGCTTTAATCAAAGCATGCCAGCCGAGATGCAGAGAGGCCAAGCAGGAGCTGAACACCCAGGGGGTCCCAGGAGTTTCTCTGCGTGTGTTCCCTGCTCAGGAGGTCACAGATGGAATTGGATGAAGGACACTTATCACAATTTGACTTTTGTTTAATAAAGGGGGTTTTCTTTGCACTGTTGTCCTGAATAACCTGCTTCAGTCATTCCCAAGAGCCAGGCTTCCTCCAGACTTGGTCTCTGCCTCCCTGATTCCTGGGAGCAGTATCACAGGTCACACAGCACTCACTCCACTACATTTCCTGTCTTTTTTGACATATTTCCTTCTAAAAATGAATCAACTTCTCTGTTGCAGCAAAGCAGAAGGATGGCCACATCATGCCAATATTTTAAAGCTTTTATGAACTACATCATTAAATGATGACAGTCATTTGCTCAGCACAGCTCCCTTCCACTGCACATCTTGGATGCATTTTGTCTGTATCTAAAGTAGGTTGTGTTTGTTGACTCACTGTGGATTCAGCTTTTCCCACATGCTGTACATCTGCTGCACATGCCTGCACAGCCCCCATCCTTCAACACCCACAGCACACTGACATACTGAGTAACAACATGTGAAAGATTTCTACTGAACTTGGGCAATAAAAAGAATCCCAACCTGATTATTATTTTCCATCTGCAAAACAAATCTGCAAGGTTTTTTTATTTTGTACAAACCATTTTTTTAATTTCAAGGTGGGTTTTGCTACTGTACCCCTCCTAAGAAATTCAGATCAGATGATACTCTTTCAAGTAAATTTTCAGTTTTGTTCACCATTTTCTTTCTTTATTGAATGCTTTTAATACACCCTGGCCCTAATCCTACAATTAGTTTAACTTCCCAGCTGCTAATTTCTATGTGCAACTAAAACCTGTCAGTAATTGGCACTTAGCACTTCATTCATACGAAGAAAATCTGTCAAACAATTTTGTTACAATGTAACATGAAAGAAAAATAAGAGTCTCTGAAGTTCTAGACTGAAGTATCTCTCTGTGTTGGGAAACTCAGCATTTTCTGAGAAATACTCCAAAAGAAGAAGCAGATGGAAGGAATAATTTCTACCTTTTAGAGGAAACCATGGGTGAAACACTTGTGAACATAAACTCAGGTGAGGCACAACTTCTCGAATTATTTTTTGTTTTGAAGACACTGGACAGGACATGATCTTAGAGAGGCAAACAGGTAAGCTTATTTCTGTGTTTTTTTAGGGGGTTTTGTGTAATACCAGGCAACATCTGATTATCCACGTGAAATTAACAATGATGATCTTTCCCTTTGTCCCACATTTATTGTCCTGTAGCTGTTTAGGCTGTAAACTGCTGTAGGCTTCTCTCTTGACATTACAACAAAAGGAATAGTATCATAGTCATGAGTATTAAAATTAATGAGAATTTTAAAATCAGAGCAAAAAAATATTACAAACAGGTGAATAAAAATCTGTATATCACAGCAGAAAACAAAACTTAATTCTTGAAAAACTGTGCATAAGTCTGTCAGAGTCTCAGGTAGATTTTACAATGAAGTATCTTGCTCAGGACTGCATATATTTCCTTCCCCATACATAATTAAAGTTATTTTTATTTTACATCCCATAAATATTCACTAATGCAAGAGGGAAAATAGAACACTCTCTTCCCAAGATGCTGACAGGACCAAGCAGAACCTCATAAGGGATCCCTTCAAAGATCATCTTCTCATGGTCAGAGAAACAAACTTAAATGATCTTATGTGAGCCTACTGTTAGCAATTGCACTCCTGAATTATGCATGATTTTGACTGCTCATAATAGGAACAAACTGCAGAATTTCATTAGTATATTTCAATTACTGTAGCCATTCTTACCCCTTGTTTGTTACAGTTAATTTTCATTTTTAGAACATTCTTGCACATTTGCTATCAGCAATGATGTCATGCTCAGAAAAAAAGGCTTATTAAACTCCTTACACATTCTGTCTGTCTGTGCTGCCCCAAAGTGTACAAACATAACTATAAATTCTAGAAAATTCTGCGACTTTATTTCACATACCACTGGTCTTTTTGTGCCCGTAGGAATAATTTTTGCCTAAACAAGAGTTTCAATTTAATCCAGTATCTGAAACTTATGAAGCATTAATGTCACTTGATCTTTGTAGGAGTTAGACACACACACATTAGCACAGTACCTGCAAAATATAGCAAGACATATGTTAACTATAGCCTCATTTTGACCACCTGTCAAAAATCTTAACACAAAATATGCCAGAAACAAAGTTATCACTGGTCAAAAAGAAAAAAGAAAATAATTATGCAACAGCATTTGCCTTATGCAGATAAAAGTATTTTGTAGATTCACCCTTGCTTTAATTAAAGTAGTGTTAGTCAAAGGAATAGAGCTGAATTCTTTGGTGGAGTCAGTACAGTTGTGCTAACGAAGGAACATTTCTTCCTCCACTGATCTTGCAGAACAAGGAAAGGACTTGTTCCTCTCTTCTTTGCGTTAATAATTGTCAAAGTCAGTTTTTGCCCTAGAAAACTACAGGACACCATTTCTGAAAGGCGGGTGTCCTGCCTGTCCTGGCTGACAGCAAAGTATCCACAGGGCCTCTGGAGAGCCTGGGTACAGCTACTTACCCCACACAGCGCACACCCACTGAAGCAAATCTCCCTTGTGCTCCCACTCTGGCTGAGATGGGAGCCAAAGCATGATGCCAAAGCATTTCTGAGCTGGGTGTCTTTGGGACAAAGCCACGCTGAGCTTCAGGAGTGCTCTTGTCACCACTGGACATTCAGTTTTCCCTCAACGAGGCTAACAGGAGCCTAAAGAAAAATCTGCTAAAATATGTGCAGTGTTGGTTCAGGTCCCCTGCATCACCCATTCCTCTCTACAGACCTGCGTTTCCTGAGCTGCAGTTCTTGTTAATTCAGGTGTAATCCATACATAAATGGGAACTGTGCACCAAGACTGAGGACAGATCCACACCAGCCAAATTCCCACTGGTTTGCACTCGACAGATGAGGAGCAAAAATCTGCAGTCTAAATCAAAATTGCCTCTACCACTAAAATTTGGACAAGGCCATGTGTATGGGAGTCAAGGATTTCTCGCTAAATTTGCCAGAGCAGGTGACCTCGCAGAGGCAGAGGTGACTCAGATGCTGTTGGGTCTCACCACTGCATGCATCACACAACAGGCTGCCTCCTGCAATCCGACACCAGCTTCGGCCGAGTTCATTCTCTATTCCACAGCATTTCCTCCTGAGGTTTCTCATCAATAAATAAAGAGACATGCTGCTACCACAGCTGCTCTGCACCTACCTAATCCCTTCTTAGCTTACAGGCACACACAGCCTCCCACCCCCAAAACCCACCCCGCTGGCAGAGCGATGCTGATAGCACGGAGATAGCACCGATGTCCAAGAGCTGTCTGTTTGCATGTTAATGGTTAGAATTCTCTCAGCATCACCATCGTAAATCTCCATTTCAAACGCTGATCCATACAAATTTAGAACTGCAATAAAACATTAAACTTCCTAGATTATAAAAATAACTCAGGTTTTAAAGCTGTCAGAGAAGAAAGAACTAAAGCATGAATTAGCGGGAGCAGAGAAAGCCAGAGAAGAAATATTCACTTTCAGTGAAGACACTTTGAGATCCTGATCAACATAAAAGTTGAGTAATTAGATAAAGCAGTAAAAATTCTGAGAGCAGCCTGAAATGCCATTTCTTTGACCATGAGAATGTGCACAAGGAATATGGGACAATTTGGATTATCTATCTGGGTACAATGTTAGGAAATCTTGAGCCTGTCTGCTCTGTGCTGGGTGACTGCCTGAGACCATTTGCTGTCCAACAGGACAAACATCTCCTCCCTCCCCAGCACCCACCAAACATATCACCCCCTGAACAAGCAAAAATTCAAGTGCTGACAAAACCTGGGAATTCCCAAGAAAAGTTCTGACTTCAGCAAGCCAGCACAGAAACCTAATGGAGAAAATTCTAGAACAACTTGCTTTTCAGTTCCCTTCCTTCTGCTTGGCTTACCAAAAAGCATTAGAATCACATTTGAAAGAGCATTTGCATTTTAGCAAAGGAAGGAGAGCCATGCTGATCTGTGTGCCAAACCAAGCTATTTCAGATCAAATTTTTGGCCATTTATGCTTTCATTTCAACTTAGGCCAAGCAAAAATGCATCTAGTGTGAAAATAAATATAATCTCATATACACAAGTTCCATACCTAACAACACCAGCTTTAAGTTTCCTAGTGCCTCATTCAGGTACGTTTGAAGAGCTCTGGTGTTTCAATGCAGCTCCAAATCACCAGGAACATTAAAGTTTTCAAATCCATAATTAAAATATCTCACCTTCACTGAAAATAAGGTGTAACCCAAATAGAGATGGACAAAAACCAGTTGTATTAATTAATCACTTAATCAGTAAGACATACAGCTATAGAGGTCCTCCATCTCTGGCCAAATCATTACCCACTTCTGCCTTCCCAAAAATTTGCTTTCTTCTCTCTCCCAGCAGCCTTTCCACTGTACTCCATAAGAAAACCAAGGAGGAATCTCCTTCATTTTTCTAAAACAGCACCTCTAAATTGTTCACTGACCATGTAGCTTTCCAAAATATTTAACACAACCTTCCACTGTTTATTCAGAAAACACTCCTGCTGAAATGCCCACGGAAGTCAGCTAACCTGGGTTGGTCCTGCAACACCCTACAACAACTGGTATTCCATTTATCCATAGACTTAAAAAGCTGTACACTTCTATTAGCTTACATACATTGTGCTCTCTCATTTTTCTTAATATGCTCAGTTCTTTCTCATTATATGCAAATATAAGCTATTACTTTAATTCATGTAGTTCAAATTATAACTATTGAAGTAGTGAAGTTATTTAGAAAGAGTGACTGGAGCTGTCATGATAATAAATCTCTTCAATATGGAAAATACATGCCTTACCTCTATGTTTATTTTCACCTTGAACCTTTATAACTTTTTCATAAAGCAGGATTGCAGCGTTGCTCTTTTTACAACAGATTTTAATTAGAATTACTGATGAATTAATTTGAATTACTGCTCTACATGAAAGCAGTTTTAGTTTGCAGTTGCTATATGTTGGGTTATGCTTGCTTATATATTTTATTTTTTGCCTTGGTGATGATTTCTACAGATCTTAAGAGAAACAGATTTCAAACTCAATAATGGAGACAGAAATAAAATAACAGTGAGAGTGATGTGCCATGCACTTCTGTTTGACCAAGTGCACCCATTTCATCAAGAGTTAACTCAAAACGCTTACTAATGCAAGTAATCCACTCACAGCATGAGCTGACTTCAGCAAGTGCTCATGTGTAATGTTTAATGTTTATTTCTGTGTCCAGATAGCAGGAATTTGGTTCTACAAAATGAACAATTACGAGATCAGTTTATACAAGTATCAGTTTCTCTTCAATACATGACCATCACTATTGTGCGCTACAGTCAGAATTACAGACTAAATTCTGGATGTCACTGTCAGAATTGCAGTCATAATTACTGGGGCAGTTGAAAAAGTTCCTGGTTTGTTTGTTGGTTTTTTTTTTTTTTTCTTAATTATTATTTTTTGCCTGGACAGATTCGTCTAGTGAATCCAATAAAATGCAATACTATAATTCACAGCTGCAGTGCTAATGGCTAGAGAAAGAGGAAACCATTAAGAGACAGCCTCTCTACTGCTGAAAGCCGCTAATAATCCCACTATTCCTCATTTTTATGACTGCATATTTTATGAATGATAATCTCCTCATTACATATTGCCATAAATATTTTGGTTTAGCAATGAAAACAGGCATCAATAAAGTATACATCCTAGAAGCTTCTCTGCTAATCCTTCAGTGTCTCCTAATGTGTATCATGGTGATATTTTTCCCCTGGTCCCCCACACTGGGCAACTATGTGAACTATTATTTTTAACTGGAAGAAGTTCATGCATAACTTATACACTATCTGCAGCTATAAACCAGCTTTGTCAGATGCCTGAAATCATACTGAATCTGCCTCATTAATTTTCCCCCTGCTGTACAACATAGCCATCCAATATATTAATATTCCTGCAGCTTACATAGTCTTGACCCAACAAAGCAATGAGAATACTGTAAATTCTGCATCTAAGCACTTCTCATAGTACTGTGTGCTTTTACCTTCACTCAAGCTATTACAATCATAGGTAGATGTAATTCAAGGTACTTAAGAATTGAGGACAAGCCTATAAAACCCACTGAATTTTAAAAGCTATTTTAACCTATTTGGAAATACTTTCTTTTCAGCTTCATGTATCCCAGGTCTCTTTGTTAGCCTAGAAATTCACAAGAACTCCCAGAAGGTTTTAATCACCTCTGCAACAATTTGAGACTGATGCCATTCCTTCTTCCTGGTAAAAAAAACCTTTTTTTAACCATTCTTTTGAATGAAAACTCCTAGTACTAATTTTAATACGACAGGCTGTGGCAATCTGCTTTTAAATTACACCAAGGTTTATTTTTTGGGTTGGTTGGGTTTATTTATTTTGGTTAGCACATATTACAGCTATACCTCTCTTATTCCATTTGTGAACCAATTAAACCAATTTTCAGAATTACCTGGTAGCTTGGTACAAGACAGGCTAGGTGTGTTTCCCAGAGGAAAATGCAACATAACTTCTGGGTTAGAACTGATTAATGCAGCTGAATTGGGGTAATAAAAACTGGCATACAATTGTTGTTAAGCTCAAAAAAAATCAACATAAAATAGTACTTAAATGTGAAAATTGCTCTGCAATTTCTGCTCTAATTAGTGTGCCGCTTTATCAGAAGAGTAATCAAAAATGGTAATCAATTTGGCAACCAAAAATTAAGATTTTGCCACATTAAAAAGACAAAAGCAAGGAGAGCTCCTTTTTGTTTTCTATTCCTATTTCATGGCATCTTCACAAGACTGTTCTGGAAGCCCAATTAACTCAGCTGTCTTGCTACTGACTTGACTCTGATGCTTCTCTGTCCCTTCCATGTCAACAGTCCCCTCTCAAGACCCCCACAGCCTCTCAAAAGATTTACTTTTCTCATTTCTCCACTTATATTCTTTTTTCTTGTTTCTCCAACTATATTCAGGCTTTCCCTGTCAATATAAGATTGCAAATGTCCTCCCCAGGTTGGAGTTAAACACAAACTGGCCAGAATGTTCCACTGCTGATTGATCATTCAGCTACTGCCAAAAAGAACAGATCGTATCTGAGTTTTCCTTACCTTTCTCCCAGTGGGAGATTAACAGGTCTCCCTCCATTACTGAACTGCTGATTTTCACCAAAAGAAAATGAAAAACGCAAATAAACAAGCAAAACCCAAACTGAAACAGAAAAGCAGAAAAAAAGGCAAGAACTTAGTACCTTTGATACCTTAGGCTTCTACTGAATTTTTCTAAAGCAGGGTTGAAATGTTGGAGAAAAAACGGGATTGACTGGTGGACATGATGATTACAGACACGTTTTCTTCAGAAATCAAGCTCCTTTCCCGGAAAATCCAAAACCTTCCTCAGCCATAATCGACTTTTCAAACTACCACGATAATAAAAGGCCGTTTCTGGACAAGGCATCAACCCCCTCAAAGTAGAAATACAGGAAAATAATATCAATCTTACTGCTAGAAGTATAAGCAAATGTTACAATGTTTTGCCTTTTTCATTTACTATCCAGGTAGAACAGCCATATTTTATCTTGGCCAAGAGAAACCTGCCATGGTTATCAAGATGCATTGTGCTGGTCATCTTCTCCCCAGCCCTACATCTTGCCCAAGGCTCAGAACTAAGAGACAAATACAAAAACATGGGCTTAATTCCAAAAATTAACTTAAACTAATAAAAAAAAAAGGTTGCTGCCCTAGGGACATTTAAATGAATAATAAAACTGTTACATTACTGACTTTATCTGGAGAGGTCAGCATTTCTGTTTGGGGTCTATGCTATAAATCAAGCTACAAATCAAGCAAAACAATAACCTGTCATACTTTGCATTAATGACTGATAGACAAAACAGTCCTCCTGAGCATTAGGTTCTTACATGTGAGAGCAACAGCCTAGAAAGAAACTCAAGTCCATGTAACAATGCAAGGTCCTGCAGATAAACACACACCTGCACAGACATAAATGGGGGCTACAGTAGTTCAAGCCTAAATATGGGCGGATGAGATAAATCAGAAAACAACAAACCCCAAAACACTTAAATCAAACAACTCCCCTAAAAATTCCCAATACATCCTTCAATTTACACATTGCCCAAGTGACTGCTGAAAACCAGGAAAGCAAAGCTCATCACTTGCATTGCAAGAACAAATGACGTTTAGGGCTGATTGTTGAAGAAAATTGTATATACGAGTGTAAAATTTTCCTATTTATCACCCAGCATTGCTCTAAAATCATGCAACAGCAGTAATGGACTCCCTCCATAGCAATAACCGTGTAATTTTTTTTCCCTACCAGTAATAATATTTTGGTTTAATGTTCTACAAGTTTCATTCTCATTAAAAGTGCCTTTTAAAAAGTATGTCTGAAGATGATCAGCATTTCCAGTAAATCCAAAATGCAAGCTTGGAGTATTTGACCATTAAAATGCTGTTAAAAATTGCATGGAACAATTAAAAATCCTGAGAAAACTTGGCAAGTAAAGCTATTCATTTTTTTAAGAATTGAGGGGCAAAAAAGGGTCCTTAAGTCCTTCAGTTAGGTCACACACACAAGAGAATTTGACCTTGTCCATTTTTTTGTTGTTATTGCTGTTATTACAGTGCTGTTTGAATTAAAACTTTTTTTTTTGTAGCGCCTTGGTTGAATAAAAAACAAACAGCATCACTTTAGGCTGATTGGGGCAATAAACTTTATATTGAGAAAGAGAAACCCGCCAATGTTTTCAGTTTAGGAACTGCCAGAAAGAAACACCCTTTAAAAATTTAAGCTGCCAGTTCATGCTTTGGTTTGGGGTAAATATCAGATGTTGAATGTTTTTCCAAGAAAACATGCTAGAGAATTCAAACCAGAGTGCTCAAGTCCCCATGCCAGGGCATGTATTCCACACTCCTTTTCCTATCATCAGTGTGGCAGAGAGCCTCTGAACAGTGCCAGAGTCTGTTCCCTATCAGCTAATATTAACAAGAGCCAAGTGTAACATTAAAATTTTACTTCTTGAAAGCCTTACCCTGTGCCCACGGCTATTTGAAATAACCAGCAGATGTCAAGACTAGAAAAAGTAGTTCTGGGGGAGGGATCTGGAGGGAAGTTAATTCAGAGTTCTGTCTTTGGAGGTATAGGACAAATGACTAGTTTGACTTTTTAAAAAATTATTTTTAATTTCTGAGTGACATCTAACTCCCTTATTTCAATTAGTCTTCAAAAGATGAAATTATTTTCTTCCTCCTAAAAGTATCCTTAAACGTTATGATTGATCTTTCCAGTAGAATTCCTTGGTGATCTCAACAAAATACTAGGCATTTCGTCTTCATTAAAGTCTTGGAAACAAAGAAATAAATAATTTTTTTAAAAGTACCCAACCAAAACCAACCTTTTTGGAAAAGGGTTTAGTAGAGGTTCTATGGTAAGCATAGCAGAGATACATTAATGAGTGATGTCATACCTAAAGAATTAAATCAGAGTGGCATTGAACTTTGACAAAAATTATCAAATAAACATGAATATTTCTACAGAGATGAAGCAGAAAGGAACCATTGATAGCTACATATTAAAAAGATTATTCTTCAGTATGTGCAATTTAAGGGGGGAAAAATAACCCAATGACAATGGGCATAACCTTCAATTATGAAGGGCAGTACAATAAAGAGATTTTCTTCTCTTACACTACGTTATGTGTTCTGGAAAACAGCACAACTCACATTTTGCATCCTTCCTATGACTTGAAGGAAATCATACTGTTTATGGGGACATTGCATATCTGTGTGTATTTTTTCAGTCCACAGCCGGTGTGGTCACAGAAACATCGCACTCTGTTCCCACTCCACCATAGGTAAGGCTAGGCCATGATGGCAGCTCCCTGGGGATGAACCATCCCCTCCTGAACATGGACAGTGGAGTCCACAGCACATTTCACACTGCTGAACACACACCGTGGTTCTCCCCAAATGGGGTGGAGAGGAGCCACTATTGCCTTTGCTCAGCTCACAAGAACATAGCTCTCAAAGGAGCAGCTTTTGGGATCCACCACTTCAAGCACAATCACTTAAACCCCTCCAAGTTCCACAAAACCTGGATGGAGCAGAGCTCCAGCTCCCGACTGTCACTGCAAGAGCCCCAAACCTTCCCTTCACACCATACTCAGTAGGCCCGACCAATTCCTTCTGACTTCACCCATGAGGAGCCAANCTATTGCCTTTGCTCAGCTCACAAGAACATAGCTCTCAAAGGAGCAGCTTTTGGGATCCACCACTTCAAGCACAATCACTTAAACCCCTCCAAGTTCCACAAAACCTGGATGGAGCAGAGCTCCAGCTCCCGACTGTCACTGCAAGAGCCCCAAACCTTCCCTTCACACCACACTCAGTAAGCCCGACCAATTCCTTCTGACTTCACCCATGAGGAACTAAGAGACTTCAACTCTCTTGTACAAGTACAACAAACAGAACATGACCCATCCTTTAAACAGGCTGCCAATTATGTCCCTGCTTGTTCTGAGCCAGAAATGTTTTCAGTTTAGGGAAAGGACAGCTTCACAACTACCCACCCCCATCGCCCCCCCAGAAGTATCCCATCACTTTGATATAATTGGTTGAATAGTCTAAAATTTCTTGGGAATATCCAAGAAAACATGCATGAAGTCACAATTACCTCAGAAAGTAAATTCAAAATTGGAAGCTGCCTTTATCAACTCCTTGCATAGGTTAGAAATGCTGGAGCATTAAACAAATCTGGTCTGGCAGTGCAATAAGCCTGAGTAAGAAACAGTGTTAATTAAACCTGTTAAGGATCAGAATGAAAGCTGGAATCTCTCCAGTTCCAACCCAAAGCTGTGCTAACAGGTTATCTACTGTCTTTGCTGTGCCCTTGCCTAGATCAAATTATCTTTCAGCTTTTCTATTGAATGAAGAGAAGGGGTTTAACTCTCTGAAGAAAAAAAGTGTAAGAAATACCTCTAAGCTGCAGATGATCTGGGAGAGCTAACCTATGACACAGAGCTCATTCCATATAGATGCTGTGAACTTCTGAGGATTCAAAAAGGATTTTTCACCATTGGAAGCAAGTTAATAGAGTTGGAGATAAGTTTCAGGGATGTGATAAAGTTAATTCTCCACCTGTCGACTCCTTGTCATATATCCCCAGATTTACCAGCAGCTGAGTCCAGGAGCTGGAGCAGGGGGGGGACAGCGCATTGTGTGGTAGTGATCAGGAGTGGAGGAGCCACAGTGAGTGATTTGACAGCAATCACTGATCAACTGGACAGTCATCTGTCTATTCTGACATACTGGGAAACAGTGGTGGTTGTTGTTTTTTCCCCCCCCCCCTGCAATTGGAAAGTAAAAAAAAAAAAAACCAAAAAGACTAATCCAAGCACGCTTATACGAACCCTGTTAAGGTGGCTTTTTGAAAGTTCATGCATTATTTCATGCTTACATCTACTGGCTTTCTCTTCTAAACTGAAAGGGAAGAAGGAAATATGTTGACTAAATGCTGTCATCCCATGTTAATAAAAAATCACCATTCAGTTAGATCCTCCTGACAAGCTCACGACTGAAGCTGTTTTTAAAAAAATGTATCTCTACAACATCAGTTTACTTGTGTCACTACTTCAATTTATGTAGAGTGTGTTAAAAAGAGTGTAAAATTTGCATGGAAGACACCAATAAGTATTACATGCACTAAATGGAAATCCCTTTCCCATTGAGAACTTTATAACTAGGGTAATGAAATTTTTATCAGGTCGTAACTTAGAAGATTAGAAGACTGGTAGCACATTACTCTAAAAATCAAATCTGATTAATGTTTAATTGTAGCAATGTGCAGAGGTATTAATTAGGTGTACTTTCTATGACTCATAAATAGCTATTAGAGCAAAAACAAGAATAATTTAAAGATTAGCATGAAGAGAATGGTATACTTGAGTGGTAAATTATAATTAAATTGAATGGACTTTGTGTAAAATAATAGAAATTGTCATCCAATATAATAATTTTGATGCATAATGCAGTTATAACAAATTTTCCAGCAATCAAGTCTGACACTTTTTCCTCAGGATATTTTTTGTGCAGAAGCCACAGGTGTGAATTAATTCATTTGTGCTTTCCAATGAGAACCACAGGGCAAATCTTAAAATCTGTTTCTCCCATTCGATTGGTACTGCACCACTGAAGCATCAATGCAAGCTTTGTTGAAAAGGGGGACACACGTAAGGCTCTTGTTTTGTATATTCAAGTAAGTGTTGCAACTAAACTTGAAACTATAAACCTTTGCACTTTGTTTTTTTCTTTTAACAAGCAATCCTCAAAGTCACACGGGTTATAAATCTTGCTTCAGAGCTGCATTTCTCCAGAGAGACACTTTTCTGGTGCATTTGTTACTGAGATGGTGCCCAAGAATATTTTCACTGCTCATTCCCCTTCCTACAGTCTTGTTGAAACATTTTTCTCTCCATTATCTGTCCTGTAAGATATAGCTTACACTGCATTCCTTAAAATACCACTTCTACTAATAATAAATGAGCACCTACTGTTCATGATCTTGCAGAAAATGTTTAGAAAGTCACCAAGAGGCACCAATATCCAAAGTATATCAAATGAATCCAAGATTTCTGCTTTTTTATGCCAACATGACAAACTTCAGGTATCTGCTTGTGGCATGAGCTACATTTTCTAAATGTATTTTAACTAAAACAACTGAAATTGGAATTAGCCTCTACCATACAGGTCTGGAACAGTACCAGAATGTAGAACAAATTCATAATCTTGTGCCTAATGATAAAAAAAAAAGGCAAAAAAGTATGAAAAAACTCATCCTATGTCTCTTACTTGTAAATTACATCTTGTGATTACATTTCTGTCATTATTTTAAACCCCTAAATTCGACATCAAAGAGAAGGTAATCAAATTATTAAGATTCAAAATTTTCACTCAAAAAAACACCAAACAGGGCAGTGATGTAACACCAAAGAGACTTCTTTCTGTTTTTATTTTCATTCAATGTTAAGATTAGTAACTAAAATCAAGGAGTTGCATGTTGGCCAGGTGATCCTCTGGATTACCCATCTCTAATGCTAGTACCATTTTTTTTTCTTGTTGCCATGCAGCAAAAAAAGTCCTTATGTGGCAGGTCTGCAATGTGAAATTGAACAGTTTACATTTCTTGAAGGCTCAAAATACACAAGCTCTGCATGACAGGTTTCTTTTATGCACTACCTGCTCTACTAGAAATATCTTGCAAGTGAGAATAGAATGAAAAATTCTTTTGATGAAGACTGTGGCAAATAATATTTTGAAAATAAAGGAAACACAATTATTACTGGCAACCACACTTATTTATCTTCTATTATTCAGACAATGTGACATGAAGAAAAAGTAACCAAAAAGTTTCACCTCAAGACCAGTGTGAGTTTTCCCCATTTACACTTATGCCAAATACCTTCTTAATTGCATAATAACCAGTAGAAACCCAACCCAACAACTTAGCTCTCTAACTTCACAGCCTTGAAATATTTACAGTAGGAATTCATTTTGAGCAGAAAACAAATGGGGACTTGCAGCTGGCTCATAAAAGGCTACTTATTTTTAAATAATTAAATTATCTTTATAAAACATCTTTCATTCGAATCAATTAATTTTTGGTTACAATTACTGATTTTTATTTTTTTTAGTTTTATAACAAGTGACTGATACAGAGAATTAATGTGTTGCCTATGTTGACGAATAAAGCAACTAGGAGAGAGAATTCACATTTGAAGCATCTCAGGTAGCTAGAATCGGTGATAAAAATTTTGTAAACTCCTTGCATAGCTAGAAAAATACCCACTACAACATGTAAGAGAATGTGTCACCTAATTGCTCTGTCTTTTCCATCACTACAGTGCTTAATCATCATGTCCCTGGTCCACATCTCCAGACACATTCAATTGTGCTAAAAGGTGATAAATTCAGCAGTATTAATGGATTGAGAAAAGGTTTTGACCTTTGGAAATGTACATTGGGTTCTAGGAATTGTGGATGTGCCATGTTTCATGTTAAGAGCGGATGCACCATGACATTTTTCCTTTAATCGGTTCCTAATGCTGGGCAACTCTTGCAGTGCTCTACAAGTTTCTTGCCTCCTGCACTTCTAATTTATTCTAGAAACAACAGTTAGGAATCCTTTCTGCTTATTTTAACAAAATATAAAGTAAGGCTCCATCCCGAATTTTGATTAAAAACCTTTCAGGAAGTCGTTGTTATACGGGTCCTGATTTTAGAAAAAAGCAAGCAACAGCAATCACGATTGTAATGATCATAACAAAGACCATTTTATCACCAATATACAGAAAATTTGCTTTCACCAAAATTGACTAGAAAACATTTTCATTAATATATTTAATAAAAAAGAAGATTTTCAAAACCCTCTCCCTCCCTGATGTACAGCAAGAAAAATAAACCTTGTACATTTTTAAAAGCAAAGAATGAAACAAAGATTCAGTTACCAAGGTGAGTCAAAAGTTGAGTTCTGAAGCCACGACGTGGGAGTCAGGATCATGTCCCAGTCTGAACTAGGTGGGGAAAGAATTTGAATCTAGGTTCCTTCCAGTCCCACCGAAGGCAGCACTAGCTGCCTATTGGTGCCAAGCAGAGTCCCTTTGCATTCTGCCTGGTACATTCTATCACAATCCTGAAAATTTTCTATGTTCGGATTTCCATTGAGAAAAGAGACTGGGAAAAAACTACTTTTTCCAGCTTACAGAGCACTATTACCTAGCTTAGACCACTGGTCTTTCTCTTGCTGCAGCCATTTCTTGGCAGTGAACAGGAGTTCACAGACAGTAAATGGGTAACCCTTGATTTGCCTCTGCAAAGTTTAGGTTTGGTGGTTTTAACCCATCACAGATCAAAATAACAAGTCTGAAATCCCATAAAGCTTTTTCCTGAGAGTGGTGTATGTGCTTAAGATAGGGAGGAAGAAACAACGAAAAGAAAGAAATATGATCATTCCAGCCAGGAAATTTATAAAAAAGCCAGATGAAAAGCTTGCTAACTGCCTTAAAATCAGCCCTAAGAATCAAAGCCCTGCTATTACCTCCCTAACAGGACCAAGAGGGGAAGCACTAATTTTTCTCTTCATACCATAATTTGGTATCACTCAGAATCCATCAGGCCCACAAGGAAGCCCAGCAGAGTGGGGTGCAGGAAAGTCTCCACCACCTTCTCCACCTCCTGATGAGATTTCATGATTATTCTGCTTTTTCTACACCCTCCAGCCTACCACAGGTTAGTAATGTGCCTGTGATCAGGAACTCTCTTGCAACCTGACTCTTAAAAAACAATTACAAAATGCTCCAAAACAGTAAGCTTTCTAAAGCTTTTCTGATGTAGAAATCAACCCTGACTATACTTTCAAAAAATACTAACAATGTTAGGAACGGTTGTGATAATCCAATCAGTAGTACATGTGTGGGAGAATATGATTCATGCAAAACCATTTCCCTGTCTTGATTCTTCATGTTACTGTACATTACAGGAAAAAGGCAGCACAAAACTCTCAAATATTTTCAGTGAGAAAAGGACTGTAGGGAACCAATTAGGTTTGCCAGTAAACCAGAAATGCCTGTGATTGGTGCTTCTGAGGGTCAAAAAATAATAAATTCCATGTACCAGTATCCTGATATCACCCCTGTAGCAGGGGATAGTGAAGATTAATATCATAATTAGAAATGCTGACCAGTATCTCCAATACAAGACAGATAAAGTGGCAATCCTGACAGTCACAGCAATAAATTTATTCATTGTTTTTCTTCCAACTCAATGAAAGGACGTACATTATCACTCTGAACAACTTCTAGTATTTTGGGGCAATGGAGCAAATCCATGACCTACCTTTGCAACTGCAGAAGTGCAAAATAAGGGGGTGAAGCTGCACGACACAGCTTGGGGGAGAAGGAGGTTAGACAGGGTGACTAAAGGAGGGTGCTCCAGAAGAAACCCCAGAACACAGCCGTCTAAAAACAACATGCACAGAAAATCAAGATTTAGTCCCAGAGAACTATGACAAAGAGATAAAACCTCTTCCATGCTTAAAGCATACTGAGCTTTTATAATATGAGCCTGAAGTTGTGACAATTCTAAACAGCCAAAGGATTTTTTAAATCAACATTCCACTGAAATCATTAGAAAGCTGCACCACAAATAGTCAGCAATATTAATAAACTAGAAAGTTTACATTGGAAATGAAACAAGAAAGCTTGTCTTCCATGACTTGTGAGTGATTTTTATCTTTTAGATAAACTTCATGCAATATTGTGACAAGAAGTCTTAAAAAAATATTTCACAGAGCTGCACAGCTAAGTCTGCAGCAAGTGAACTGGCCACATAGCTCAAAAAGCTGCAAAATAAATTCACCCCAATTGCACGTTATTTTCGCAATATAAACAAATGTGTTTTGCTCAGCAATCTATTTAGCCCATTGGGGTTATTTTGGATTTCCACCAGGATGGTTCAAATTACCTCACCACTCCCACACATCAACCAAAGCAAACACTTGCTAACATTTGAGAGGTGGGCGAGGAAGCAAACTTAGTTACATCACCAGCACCTTTCCCACAAGCTGACGAGGAGGCACATGCCAACAGTCAGTGAAGAACACACCAACAGGCCTTTGCAGGACTGGAAAGCAATTCCCGGCCTTACAGAGCCACATTTCTTTCCCACATTTAGCAGCAAAGCAGTTAGTGTTAAACAAGAGGGGATATTGGCAGAGGGGATAGTGTTAAACACGAGGGTATGGCAGAGGGAGAGCAGGTTCTAGCTGGTGCTGCTGCACAGTCTTGGAGTTTGCTGCTGACACTAAGACAAATGGATATTAAAACGCTCAGCAGCAGCAACTCGCTCTCTCCCTTTGCTGGGTGTTTAGAAACCACATCAAGGGACCTCACTGTGGTTACATCCAAGCATTCCTCTTAGATCATTCCTGGACCTAAGCCTTCCAGTTAAAAACTGCAGCATAAATGGAAGCGTGCAGCCTAAGAAGAACCTGCTCTACCCACCCCTTGCTGGCAACAGTGAACACATCCAGGCTAACTTTAGCAAAAACACACAACAAAAGTCTCCATGGCATTCCCAATACCAATAGGAACGGAGCCTGATCTCAGAAGCATAAATTAACAGGGCCTGCCTACAGAGCCAACTCCACCGCTAGCCATCAAGCAGAAATTTTTTTCCAATACCCAAGAGCATTGTTGCAATTAAACCAGCTACTTCTTACCTTATGCTGACAGACAGGCAACACAGATTAGCCATGGTCATGATTGCTAATAACCTATTTGTACTAAAAGGTGGTTTTCATGATCAGTTATTCTCTGTCTTCCCTTTTATAGCCAAAACAGAACCAATTCCTTTATTTTCTTCTTGGGAATTTAATAAACTAGAGCATTCAATAAACGAGAGTATATTGCTGATTCTTTTAGTAGCTGCCTTCTCTCCCTACCTCCAAGCAGGAAAAAGCCAAGTAGTCAAAACTGGACATCCTTCTTCAGCTAAACTCCCTGTGCGAACATCAAACTTTACCTCCTCTGCCGCCCCCTGTGTTGTCAGTGCATCCCAGATTGATGCCTGTCTGTGTCTGCAGCAAATTGCAATCAGCTGCAACGTCCCAATCTTTTCTGTAGAACTACTTCTAGGCCACAATTATTCCTCATTTTATAGCTGTGCATTTGATTTTTCCATCTTAAGGTACAGGAATCGGCGCTTTCCTTTGTAGAAATTCATCTTCCTGATTTCAGATTATTTCTCCACTTTATCAAGCTCATTTTGAATTTTAATCAGTTCTCCACAGTGCTTGCAACCCCTCTCTCCCCTCCTCCCACACTAGCACAGCTTGGTGTCATCATGTACCACACTACAGCTGTGACAAGGAGACGTGCTGCTGGTTTTTTTTGAGTTTGAATATGCAGTGAAAAGCAAGAGGAAAGAAAAGAAAAATCAATGCTTTAAGAATGTCTGTTTAAATAGCCAGCAAAATATTCGAAAAGAAGACTAAGACTAAAACCCCAGAAATCTTAAATATCTTCCAAAGGAGCATCTCAGCTGAGCACTAAGTTGTGACAAGTTATTAGCTCAGGGGAAGACATTGCCCATTAATTTAGCCCTTGGCAGCAGCTATCTTTAAGTATATAAGCACCTTAATAAAGAAATATAACCAAGGGAGTTTCTGTGTTTATTTATAGACCAGGCAATATATGGTGGAAAACATGAGTTTTGCAGCACTTTTATTTTGCTCCCATCTTAATTATATTATTCTTACTTGTTTCTTGGAAAGAAATACCCAAATCATATAGCCACAGCTTCATTATATCCTCTATATTACCCACTGATTTTTTGGAATGTATTAACAGCAGAGCCATCTTTTAGCCTCAGAGTACATACTCAGGTGTTTTTCTAGGCAAGCAATTAGAAGACTGGAAAGTCTTACAAAATGTTCCTCTGTATTGTTCCGTGGAGAGCAAATCTAGAAACACCAAACAATAGCAGCGTCCCACGGCACTACTACAGCCAAGAGTTACTGCTAACTGTGCAAAGTGACTCGTAGATGTATACACAAACTCTTGCAATTAAAAGAAAATTAAAATCCTCAAATGGGATGTCACCTCCAAAAAACTGGCATAGTTGCTATCCTACAAACAGTCCATGCATATGGGTATATGTTTCCCACTAAAATCCAGCTCTTTTCAGACCAAGAGAGGACAATTTTACATTAACACATGCTTTATATGAGCTTAATTAGGAATTTCATTGCACATACACTAAAATGTCAAAACCCGGTTTGCTTTGGAAACAAGCAATAGAGAATTCCCTTGCCTTTTTCTGTTTGCTGAGTAGCAAATCAAAACACTACAGAAGACTGGGAGATCAGGGAAGGCTCTCTGGGAGAAAAATAAACCAAAACCAACTTGTCAAATGGGACTCCCTGCTGCTGCCTACCATGTGGTGCTCTAGTGAGTTGCATCTGTTCAGCTATTAAACATCGTGGTGAGTATGATACCAACAGCAGTGGCATTATCAAATATGCTGAGTGATTATTAAGGCTCTCTAGAATAATTTTTCCATTTTTATTTTGGTTGGTAGAAGTTACTGTCAAGTAGCTTCATGTGTGATAATGCTCTTTGCGCTTGTCCCTAAATGAGAAGGTACTGCTACATAATCCACTGACGGCCTTAAAAATTCCATCTGCTATGCCAGGGAAACACTGAGTACTTTTGCTCCAGGAACTCTCTATTGCTCCCTGGAATTCACTGGGTCGGGGAAAAAAGCCCCATATAGGGAACAAGGACATTATTGGGGTTTCACAGCAGACAGGAAGGAGGCAATCTGTTGCATTCTGTTTGTAGGCAGTAAATTGCAAGGCCATCAAGGGGGAGGGCTGAACTAAAAATAGGAACTTCTGGACCCAAAGTGGAGCATGACGATATCTGCTGAGGCTGATGATATCATCCTTCAATCCAGAGGCCTGGGATGAAGAGGAGTATCTGACCCAACAGTCGAATAACAGAGGGCAGAATTCCCAATCCTGTACAGGCAGCTTTCCTAGCACACAAAGAATGTGTAATGCTGCAGCAGCAAGTGTGATTTACATCTCCCTGGGGGAACATCTGGACTTACATTTCGCCCTTGACTGAGCATAGATCATCACCTACAAATTCCAGCACGAGAAGTTAAAGCCACATTAATAGCTTCTCGCTGCTGCACTGAAGGCTTGGGGATAATTTCACGGAGAACTGGCAAAACTGAAGGGCCGTGTCTTTTCTTTGTTCCCCAGCATCCCTTATTCAACGTAAGCTAGGTAATTACTGAAAGCCAGGAAATGCATGAGTCAGTTCCTTCAGCTAATCCACCCTCTGAAGCATTAGCATGTTTCAGTGTAAATGGGCTTTCACAAACAGCGAGATATTTAAGCCTCTCCAAACACTTAACAGGGAAACTCACCTGTTGTTAGTGGGATTGTTACATTAAACATAAGCCACCAGCACACAGAACACTGATAGTATCAGCTCATTAAATCTTTATCCTGTCTGTTATTGTTACAGGAATTCCTCTGAATGATATGATCTAAGCAAAAAAAAAAGAAAAAAAAAAAAGAAAGACTTAACAGCAACAGCAGCCCACTGTCAAGTGGGAAGAATCAGTGCTAGGTTCAAAGGGAAGGCAAATATTGTACACCTATGGTTGTTACTGGGAAAGAAAGCAATAGGCTGCTCAGTGGAGATGCACTGATGTCAAGGGTGTCAAGCTCAGGTAAGAGAGACAGTGATTAAAGAGCATAGGCAAGTAAGAGAATGGAGGATGAAGATACAGCCCGCAGCCAGGGTTTCGGGAAATACAAATAAATTGCCTGCTCTGGCTCTGTTTCCTGCATAACCCTGGCGCAATGAGCTAGTGCCAAAGACTACAAAACTTAAATAAGTTAATTGGATGTAGGTAGGAGCCAAGCCTTGTGTGTCCAGTTCCAGCCTCCCCTACACCCATCCTGTGATTTTACTCCAGTCCCTCCTCACACCTCCAGTGGTGTAAGGAAACAGGGAGAAATGCTCAAGACCATGAAACAGTCTAGAAGGAAAAAAGCAAATTAGCATTAAATATGAAAAGAAGTTTTCAATTTGGTGATGACACTGAGGCGTCACAGAGCAAAACCTGAATTAAGTAAGTGATCTAATTAACTAATTGTGAGTTACAATTAAGGTAGTATCTCACAAAACCAGAATAGTATTAAGATGAGCTTTCCTTATTTGCACAAAGTGATTAACTATATTAGCAATATTTACTTAAACAAATGACTGAAGGAAAGCAGCAGACTCTGTAAAATTGTTTCTGCACCACACCTTCCAGCAGTAGTTTTCTGGCTTGATATAGATCCTGCTCATACTAACTCATATTTCTGCAATATTTTCAAACAAATTGATAGTAGAAGAGGTGGGATGAGAATTAGCTGGAGTTAGGATCAGAATCTGTTCAGGTCACCAGCAGCACTTTTGGTCTCATCTTGTTCTGCAAATATAGGCTAATCACTCTCACTGGTATTAAAAATAATATTGTTCACACGGCATGTCCACTGAAAAACTGCTATACTGGTACTTTGTGCTGCAGTGCACACTTCATCCTTATCCTCACTTAAAGCTCATAAATTCGACAGACAGAGAGTTAATGGGCCAGGTCTTGGATTCAAGCTTTTATTCACAGGGTGAAAACCCTGATCTGTCCTGTGCAAACTTGGCCCTTCTTCAGTGGGTCAACAGCAGTCTGAGAGTCACCGCCCCTTATTCAAGCTGCCATTAGGAGCCAAAGGAGAATGTGCTGAACATGATGCCATTGCTCCAGTCTAACCTTTTTTTCTTATTTTTTTTTCTCAAACCACACATTGCCAGCCCAAAATGCCTGAAACCTGTCTCCAGCCTGCACTGTCACGGCTTCTGACATACTGGGTATACATGCCTTCCACTTGGTGTTGAGCCAGGCATGCCAAGCAGGGAGTACAAATCTTGTGCTTCTCTAAAATTAGACAAGAACCAGGCAGGAATAAGCTTGGAGATATTATCAGGGCTGACTCTCTTACATGACTAGGTATAACAAACTG
The DNA here is from genome assembly GCA_013400315.1 of Bombycilla garrulus. Lineage (NCBI taxonomy): Eukaryota > Metazoa > Chordata > Aves > Passeriformes > Bombycillidae > Bombycilla > Bombycilla garrulus. The sequence continues at coordinate 1,204,461 of VXBU01011338.1, read as the reverse complement.
TACCTGCTTTTATATATATATATAAAAGCATATAAGAGAGATACTATTATCTTTATGTCTAAATATAAAAAGCAGACTATTACCCCCATAGGATAAGTGGACAAAAGTAACCTGCTCTTGGATTTCACTCTCAGTCATTCAGAGCTCTCATTCTCCAAATAATGAAAATAATTTCCTGTATTTTAGGTGCTTCTTCATTTGGATGATCAGTCAGGTTACAGTGAACAGCTCAACAGTTCTGCTACTTCAAATAGTCAAATATCCTTTTAATCTTAATAAAGTTGCTAAAATGCCTGCTAAATTTTTCATTGGAGCTTTTTATACATGGCAATGTTCTGAGAGACTTAGTGCCAAGTTATTAAAATATCCACAACCTTTATATAGAAGGATGTTGGCTAGTAGCCAGCACCAGGAATTTTGAATTACAAGTATGTGATTAGATTGTGATGGATCTAAAACGTCAATGAAAGGAAATAACATTAACTAGGAAAGGTGGGAGGCAAGATGGTCTATTTATTTATCTGTACATCATAAACTAATTCCTGTGTCCTCCTTTCTGAAGCCAGAAATTTGTTATCTATATGTGAAAAGCCTTGACACCAAAGGATATAGCTCCTAATTCTGGCCACATGCTTATTTGCTTTGTTGTTGCTGCTTTTGTTTTTTAATTTAGCAGAACTTATCAATGGTTCTCATCAAGAAGTTCTTCCATGAGCGTACACCATACAGTCACCAGCTGAGGTGACTCCCCAGTTCCTTCCTATGCCTCAGTTCATGGGAAAGAAAAGACATGTAATTCCTGAGCCCTCTGGACATTTGCCACCTGTTTTCACTGCGATTCACTGGGACTGCTGAATTTGCATAACACACGAAGTTGTGTTTGATGACATGGCAGAAGAACAAGTTGGGGAACAAGGGAAAGGGAAGAGAAAGAAATAATCCTTGGAAATATGACTGGATGTAATCCACAGAGTACTTCAGAACTTTAAAAGTTACAATGGGAAAAATTAGAGGAGCTTTATGAAGAGGTCATGAGCCTCTTCAAGTTTGTGGTAATTAAATACGCTTGGTCTTGTGCTTGCTTTTCCAAATTGGTCCACTTGAATTCTTAAAAATGCAGAGTTTTTGTTATTAATATACCATGACCCAGGCCGAACCCCTTCTATTCCTAATCTTGGTGCTTTTCTTAGCTCAATAAAAAAATGAAGTTCCATATTTACATTCTCATGCCAGATTTAAGGTTCCATTTGTGCACAGTTTGCAACAGTAAACTTATAGGAAGGCTTGCCATCAAATTCAATACCAAAGTTCAGGATCTTAAGCAGTTCTGCCAACAGATGAATTCAATTTCCAGTAATTTTGAGCTATGCAGGATCAGAAGGGAATTTAGAATCCACTACCTGATCTGCACCACAACTTCATACAACGCCGTGGCCACATGCAATTCCTTCTATATTGTTTTCAGCCAATTCTAATATGTGTGCCCACCAGAAGTGTTTTAAAGAGCTAGCCACCTTCAGCCAGGCTTTACACCTTTTCTAGAAGGAAACACTTGAGGAGGTTCGGCATTGTTGAGGGCTGGAGCATTGTGCCACTGACACCGTATTTTAGCTGAGAACTTGGGCCCTACTGGCTGTGCAATTTCTCTGGTCAAGGAGCTGACAGGTGGTGACCCCATTACCCAGCATGCTTTTTTGGGAAGGAAGCTTGTATTCTCCCAAAAGCACAAAAGGAGCAGTATGCATAAAGGAGTTATTTGTTGGACAGAGGAAAGTGAGAATTTCTATTTTATCCCAAAATAGAGAAAGAAAATGAAAGGAGCTGCCTCCCTGAGGCACATTTCTAGGCTGAGGAGCCAGGCAATCAGCTGGGAGATCAGACCTACCACACTGGAACACTAGACCTTCCACAAAACATCAGGATTTCTCCTTGCAGTGCTCCATGATGGCAGTAAGAATCAAACTGCTTAATTACATCAGCTGTACAAATTCCATTCATATTTTTCATACAGTAAGGTATCAGTCAGTTCTGTGCCAGAATTAGCACATTTCCATAACCTTCCCTCAGCAATTTGGCCTGTTTATGACAAAAACAGACCACTCTTGCTCAATGTGTGATAACAGATTGTGCAGAGTATTCAAGATGAGGCATTAAGAAATAGCTTATATAATAAAAGCCCTTTTCAGAGCTTTTTTAATCTTTGTCTCTGCTAATACAAAAGAATAACTTAACTGCATGGTTTCAAGGCATGACTTGACCATCTCAGTGATTCATTTATTTTCTTTCCTGCAAAGTTAGATCTTTAACCTGATCAGTGAGGTAAATGATTGCCGCATTTAGCACAAATTCCCTAGATTAATTCATTGCTCCCATTCTAATTAACTTAATGTTTGTGTGCATTGAATTGCATTCTCACCTGCTTGTCTAGTCCCATAAATGAGTCTTCTTTGATTGCACTGCTTTTTTTTTTATTCAAACCCATAAGCAAGATTGGAAATCCTTCTTCCATAGTAATTTTTTTTCAGTTTAAAGATTAATTTATAGTCTGGTTGTTGAGTTTTTTGTTCCCCAAGGAAACCAACCACTGTCCATAATAGTTAAAATTCTGACAAATCACAAATAAATATCCCATCTATAAGCATAATAAAGAGATATCAAATACCAACAGATTTCTGGATTAGATAACATCAGCCTTATGCAATTTTCTTGTGCTTCAAAGTAGCAGAATATTAAAAAATCACAGCTCTGATAAACATAATGGTCTAAAGTCTTTTCAGAGCTCCAAAGTGATCCCTGACGCACACTTAGCTGATATGATGATGACCTGGTTCTCAGAGGTGCTGACTACATTCAGCTTCCATTGACTTTAGCCACTGTTGTGCATGTTCAGCACTTCTAAAAGATCAGATTTCTGATAACTAGGTCTGCCTTTTTTTTTTTTTTTTTTTTTTTTTTAAATCCCTTCCTGGATGTGAATAATTAAATTTTAAACTCATTACTGTTTCATGAGTATACAAGCCACCATTTGCCTTCACAAATTGTTGCTTTCCACAGGTATGCATATAATAAGGAATTCTAGATCTGAATGATGATTATTAGAAGAAATAATATTCCAGAAATGTTATTTTTTAATATTATTAAACTCTTCCTAGGAAAATTAATTAGCTCCAATACAAACCACTAAAATCAAAGGTATTTTTATCATCAATCTCACTGAAAGTACATCCAGCTCTCTAGGAGTCAATCCAAATACAACCAAGTCAATAAAAATCAATTGACTTTCCATTAGACATTAAGTCCAAGGCATGTGAAGTATTCAAAAGAGAATAACAAATTCATTAATCATAAAATATTGCAGCTCTTTCTCTGGTACACTCAAACACAGAACTCTGACCCTCACTTGGATTTCTCTCCTTCTGTTCACTTGAGGGAAGGTCATTATACTTGCATAAGTTAAAACTATCCATATTTTATGGATATGTACAATAAAGTCTAACAGAGTCAGCTATTAAAAGCCTAGCGTAGCAGAGTACTGCATATGTATAACTAAGAGAGAGAGAGGGGAGTAGGAAATAATACTCATTTTAAGTTTGCTGAAAGTTTAGAAAAGTTCAAATAAAAAATGCTGTTTCTGCAACATATGTTTTAATATATGCAATATGTAAATATTTTGGCCTAAGAGGATGAACTGAGCTACTCATGATCCAAAACTCTATTTTCTATAAGATATAAAATCCTTCTGCTTACATAACTGTTCACCTCAGTCATTAATTGTAACTCTGAAGGCTTCACAAACACATCGTGCAAGTCTAAGGGCAATATTGATTAATCCATCATGGCAGTAATGCTACATCTTCACAGTCTTTCAGGTTAATTGTGTTATGCCTTGCATATATTGATACCATCTGTTTTAACCATACCATACCTTTTCAGGTAATGTGTTAGCAAATCTTTTGAAGCAGTTTTCCATGCTTTATCAATCACGGAATTTATCTTATCAGTTAGCATTTCCCCTAAAATACTGTTTCCTAGTGCCATCAAATACAATTAAACAAAAATATCTACCACAAGCTACCCTGAGTTTTATTTCTTTTTATTTTGATATGTTTTTTACATCCTAAGTATAGACAGACTGTCGCTGTTCTCTCACAAGAATTGGAGGGCATTTCTCCTACTTTCCTCCAGGAGAGAGTTAGGACAACATTCAAAACATTGCCTAATTTGCCTTATTCCTTAATTTAGACCTCTGAATGTTTCCTATCAGAATGATCTTCACCACTTCACATAATTCAGCAGATCCATACCTGTTAGTGAGATTAATTAGTACATTCTCACCCTGGTAGAGTTAGGGGAAGTGACCAGTTCAGCTTAAGCAGCTTGTGTGCCCTAGGCTGGGTGTCTTCTCTGGATTGCCAAAGCTTTATAATTTTAAATGTTCTGCTGGCCTTATGCTCCATAGAAACTTCTTGTTCTCAACTTCAAAATCAGCTATCACCATAAAAACAGCTGCTTTGTGCTCTACAAATACTTTGATTTTCAAACAAACGACACATACAAAGAAGATACAGAAACTTTCCATCAGGCATAAAAAATGTTACAGTTTGTTATAAAGTCTTTCATTTTAACAATAAAAGATGAAAATCTGGTATAATTTACATATTTTTATAATGGCTGAGGTCTGTTGATGGAAAGATATCCCTCTTCTCAAACCGAGCAAATACCCCTTGTGCAACACAGAATGACATTTTCCTATGCTACCAGTGTTGACAGAAAGAGCAATTTAACTGGACTTCTTAGCCCTTTGAGGTGATATCTTTGCCTAACTTCACTTTGTTCCTCCCCATAGGAAAGCTAAAAATTCAAGGTAGCAACAACACAGTGCCTGTGCAAGACAATTATATTCATATATTTGTATACTTCGCTTTCCAACAACGTGGGATAACGGTGTGGGAAGAGAAGAAGAGTGGAGGTAGGAACAGGAATCACTGACAGAATTACCTAAGGACACTAGAATTCAGACAAAAAGTTAAGGACAAGAGTGCACATGGTGATTAATTGAACATTTTATGAAAAGCTGCTGCCTTTTTCCATGTGACATGGAGATGGATGCAGACCATGTCATGAAAAGAAGAAAAAAAAGGAAGCTTGCAGTAATTATCGGAGCTATCTGTCCTTCATTTATCCATCAACAGAAGAGGAAGTGGCAGTAGACTTTTAGGTATGATATCTATTTCCTCTTGAACTAGATCTCCCAGCAGAAACAGCACAGGAGACCACTTCTATATGAGAAGTCAAGTGATTGAAATGAAAGCTAATTGCTGCAGCTCTGGATGACTGAAACATTATAAAATCCCTTTCCTGAAGTACTATGTTGCATATGTATCATAAACAAACAGTCCTTTATATTTATGCCATATTTATACCATATCTATTATNGTTGCATATGTATCATAAACAAACTGTCCTTTATATTTATGCTGCTACAGTATGGGTAGAGTTTTATAATAATCTGACTAGAAATTTAAAATATTTGCACTGGAACTGTTAAGTGTCTGCAACACAGACTATACATTTTTTAAAATGTTTCTCATAACAATGGTTATTTGGAGAGGTTAAATGATTACTATAAATAAATATGTTTCTAACCTAACACCAAAGCTGTGATTCAGATGATCAAGCAGCAATTTTTAAAATCAGAATTTGTTACAAGCTTGATTTCATGATTAGGTTTACATTGTCTTTAAGTAAACAGAATAATAATCAGGGCAAGCACACACTGAAGTACCATAATATAACTTGTAATTTCCTCTTCCATTTCTAGAATGAAGATGGTTAAGAGCAAGCCACCTCAAAGCTCTCAAGCACCCTCCCCAACATGCTAGTGAGGGCCATAACCTTAATTTTTTAAAGCAGTAGTTTCAGTGCTGCTCTTTTTGCCACCACACGCAGGTGAGTTACCCATGCACAGCGCATCTCAAAGTACACAGGCACTTTTTGCTCATGCATATTCATGGCACAAACAGGTGAGTGGGTACATGCAAAAGAACATGCAGAATTAAACACTTCACTCCTTCTAGTTTTATCTCCTTCCAATATCCATAGTGTGTTTCTGGTTGTTTAGTAGATAACTCATTCCTACTGGCATCTCAACATTGGTGAAAGAAGGAAGTTTAGAATTACAAACCCCTCCAACTATTTTTATTACAGCTGTTGTAACACAATAGCTGCTAATATGGAAACATTTAGATCCAATTAACTATTTTTCAAATATGACACATATGTAGACCTTCTTGTTTCTATGTTCTCTTCATTTTTATAACTGTGATATCTCACAGTATCTTTTTGAGCTAAAATGGATCTCGGGTAAAATTCTCAGAAGTATGTGCAGCTCAGCTGACTTTAATGAGATATATGGTCTTTGGTGTCATGAGTGCTTTTGAAAATACTGCCTTTCAACTTCCCTTTGAATACTATTCTTATTTGAATTAGATTCTGGGAAATTATATCCCAGTAGTTTTCCAAGCTTTATCTATCACTGACAACCCTTATAAAAATCCTTGCCAAATGTCTTAGGGTTTCAGGTCAATCCCTCAGTGTCTCCACTCTAGGGACAGACTATGCTGAAGCTGCTCTCAGAAGGTCAAACTTCCTTCCAGTGAAATTTCACACAGTTACCATTTTGCTCTGAAGCAGAGCAGGCTTCAGGGAGATTCCCAAAGTCCCTTGCAAAGGCAGCAGGGGGAGGCCAATATCACCTTACAGAGCACTATGATAAAAGGCTTTTCTGCTTCACAGAAATTTGAAAAGAACCACTAAAGTATAAGTTATCGTTTTCCCCATCCCTGTTAAGCTGGTAGTGATTCTGACCATAGAAAACTCTCAATTATTCCTTTATTTTATCATCTTTTGCTACAGCACGGGTATAAGAAAGTTACTTGAAGGAAAAAAAAAATTGAAAACCACAAATATTTATGAGTAGGCAATAATTTTTGATCTCGAACTCATTATTAATGAACATAATGTTTGCTTTAAAATATAATTATCATGCTAGATAGAAGAGCAAACAAATATTATTTTGATAGACTTCAGGTATAGTAAAATTACATGGAAAACATTCCCTTGTATGCTAACGAACAAGAAAAAAACTGTAAGAAGAAAGTAACTCTGTTGACCACAGAGGCTGAGTTTGCTCTGAGATTGCAAATAAAGAGGTAAATTATGACAAGGCACCTGGTGTTTGCAAAGCAAATATTTAAATTCTATCTAGCAACACAATACTTGCCTTGAAATATGTAGGCTCTCAGTTTTTCTGGCACCTGGGAGGAGTGGCTTTGTTCACAATTTTAAACTAAGAGCGCACAATACCAGCCAACTATTTTGTCTGTGTGATTCAATGTAAGATAAGGGTATAGACAACCTCTATAGAAGGTTTTCTTTCTTTGTTTACTCAAGCCAGTAAATAAATAAAAAAATCACCTTCGTCCGCAATGTAACAGTGCCTTTGCAGAAAAAAAAGGAGTCTGGGAAGATTGAATACCATAATCCCATCTAATTTTGAAAATGATCACTGCTGAATGCTTTCTGAGGGTAAAAGTGTAATTGGTTATAGATCAATAAGTAATTTCATTCAAAAGGAACTCAACTGTTCCTGAAAGTAGAGACATTCTCAAATAAAAATCAAACACATTAACAAAGTTCAGACTAATCTAAACAACAAAATTTTATACTGCTCTAGTTATGTTTTTCTCAATTGATCATTTATTTATGACCTCATAAAACTCCATATGCTTTCAATTTTGATTGCTAGTTCTTTGCTTTAAGGCAGCTGAAATTACTTTTTAAGACTTCCTAGCATGACAATCTTTCTTTCTGCTTGAGATTTACCATCACAAAAGAGTGGTGAAATCAGAGGACAAATTCTAATATTAACAATAAGCACAGTCAGCTGTGATAAACTGCAATTCCACCATTAGATTCCAGATTAAGTCCCCCAGGATAAACATACCTTCCTCTGAGACTGCTAAATTCTTTTCCATGTAATTACACTGCAATAAACTGCTCTAGCTGTACAGGTATCCCAGTATGATTTTTAATTGAAAAGCCATTAAAAGTAGCACTATAGAAAACAAAAGACGTTTTGAGTATGCCTGAAACCCTGTACAGCATCATATACAATAAACCAGCATCATTTAGCTCACTATTGACCCCAAAAGGTTCATTAACTGCTACAATTACATTCAGACAAAACAAATTTAAACCCCACAAACGCAAGAACAATCAAGACGAGAGGAAATGCCACGCCTCTGGTGCTGATACTTACGATATGCAGCTCTAAATAATCTCCAAGGCCAGTAGAACTGTCCACTCGCACCAGCACAGCCTCTTTTTGCACAGTGCTAAACCCTATCGCCAGTCTGTCCGCTCGGGTGCTTGGCCGGTCGTTGGGAGGCCACGTGTAAGTGATTTGTCCACCACCTTTGCTAAAGATATACGTTGTCCCCGCTGTTAAAAAAAAAGAAAAAAAAAAAGAAAAAAAGAAATAAATATAATCAGCCCACTTGCACCACTGCAAATGCATGTGTAAATCATATGCCCTACAAAAATCAGGTTCTCACATAGTAAATGGATTCATAGGATGTCTTTCAATGTGAAGAGGTCTTTATCTCTAAAATTTATGCAGCAAATGAAATATTAGTGGGTTTTATATTGTGCAATCAGCACTGAATATAACTTAATTGCAAATGAAACTACTCAAAATACCATAGCTCTGATTCAGAAATTCATATCTGTTCGGAAGAGTTCTTAAACTTATGCTTGATGAACATATTTCTGTGATGTCAAACCAAATGTTTTCCTCAACCGGACCTAGGCAGAGAAATCAAGTCATTCCAGTTGCCTTGTGGCTGACACAAAAAAAAAAAAAATTCAGCTACTTATTTACACAATGAAAATGCTACATGATGGTGGCCAGCAGACCAAGATGTCAACAAATACATTCAGATAAGACTTTTACAGATCTGAGGTTTATCATCTTGTGACAGATGGGGATAACAAGTGGAAACATACTTTAGTTGTCATGTCAGGACAAAGAGATTAGTCTACCATCTGAGTAAGCAATGGCTTATTTGCATAAAGCTCAATGTATGTCTTTCAAAAGTGGAAATCTTTACACATTATATCCAGGGTGCACTTACAAAATTTATAATCTGTTTGAAACAAGTATTGTAATCCAAAACCACTTAGCACTCAGGTGCTTAACTTCATCACCAGCATATTTCCTCAGAACTAAAATAGCAGCATATCTGGACATTTTCCATTTAAAACTTGTATCTTAATTACATCAACAGCACAGAGCAGGAAAACTGTGCATGCATTTGATCTTTCATTGGGGGAAAAAAAAAAATCACTACAAGCTGTCTAATAGTTTTCCATGAGGACAGGTCAAAGCTTAGGGAGATAGGTTAATGCATTGTAAATACAGATGTCTAGCTTTCCTATCTGTCCAAAGCTGTCTCAAAGTGTGGCTACTCTCAGTTTTATTGAATTTTAACTATTTTTATTACATTTTATCTATTTTATTAAATAGGTAATGATGGGACAAATGGGAATATTTTTAAACTAAAAGAGAAAATATTTAGATTAGATATCAAGAAAAAGTCTTTACTCAGAGGTGAGGCACTGGAACAGGTTGTCAAGAGAAGATGTGGAGACCCCATCCCTGGAAGGCCAGCTTAGCTGGGGTCTTGAGAAACCTGATCTAGTGGATAATGTCCTTGAACACAGCAGTGGGGTAAAACTAGATAATTTTTAATGTCCCTTCCAAGCCAAACAATTCCATGATTCTATGAAAAGTAGTTCAGTTTATTCCACTCAATACACTCATACCATACTTCCCATGTCCATGCAAGGAGACAGTGCATAACAACATAATTGTAACTCTCTCGCTTTCTTTCAAGGTTGACCAAAAATGCTGTTAGCAGATAAAGGAATCCAAAATCCCTTGAACATGAAGCTTTTTAAAGCAAAATCCAAGAAGAGCTGTACACAGTTACAGCATTTGTTCAACTCCCAGTTGTCTCAAAATACTGCTGAGCAAGACTGCTTTGTGTCAGTCATAACGCAAAAATGACACTCTGTCTTTTTGAAAAGATCTCATATTTATTTCTAACATCACTTTTCCTTTATGGAATTACGCGCCTATTAAATAGGGGTTTTTGGCTGTGCCATCAATCTGTAATAATTTATGCACCCTGCATACCACTAAAATCATTGTAAATCTCATTTTATATTAGTAATACACTTGTGGGATACTTTCACTGCGCTTCAAATGGACCTGCTGGCTTTTCACTTGGTGCCAAAACACCAACCAGCGTGTGTTTCAGGACAATTTGTCAAATTCTTCAGCAAAAACAATAGCAGGTCTGTTATTTAAGATTTCACTTACACTTTATAATAAAGATAAAACCTGATTTCACTTAAAGAGTTTTACAACACTAGTGAAGAATGGGGGCTGTGCCAGGGATTGGTAATGGACATGTGCAAAAGTTGTCGTGTTTAGGAATATGGGTGACAAAACCCTCCTCCTCCTGCTCTCCCACCCTTGCTTTCCTCCTAGGCAGTGAAGTGTACAATGATCTGCTGTGTGTCAATAATCTGCAGTTGCAATACATCCCAAAACAAAGACACATTGACCCGCTAATATCACTGCTGATGGTCCCGAAGTTCTCTTTGCTGCTACTGTTGACTTCAAATCTCCAACTGATGAGCTGGGACCTTCATGGAGTTTATATCACTGTGATGTCTGGAGTGAAAGGATTTGTTCTGTGTTGATTAAAAACTGAGGGCTTGATCCAAAGCTCATTAAAAACAGTGACAGCCTTACTGTTGACTTCATAAAATATTGTGTCAGGTCATGAATGAGGTTCTTATAAGAAACAAAAACGAGAAGGCTAAGAAAAAACAATTCCTTACACCTCAATGTCACAGATGAAGCTGTTAGAATAGTCCATAAGATTTAAGTGGCAGTACATAATTCTCCTTTTCTTGGTTGTAAGAGATGTGTTTACCCAATTTAGAAGACAAAGAAAAAGCCTGCCAAGCATGGTGGAGTCATACTGAATACAATGACCCAGAAGTAAGTCTTCAGACCTGAACAATGAGAGGTTCTGCTGTTCTTATTCAGAGTGAATCCTCGCTGCATTTTTTTGTTAAATACTGCCCTTCAAATCAACCAGGGAAGAGCAATTCATTCCACAGTGCTGCCGCATTGAAGGCAAGGTCAATGTCAGTAGAGCTGGATAAATCTAGCTGTAAATCTTAAACTACATAGAATAAACATCAAAGTTTTTTTAAAAGTATATCTTATCCGTGAGAACATGTGGCTTATGGGTTTTTATGAGAAAGCTTTCCCTGCTTTATAACTGCCCATTTTGTAGCTCTTCGAAGTAACTGTGTGTCTGGTAAAAGACTAATTAATCCATGCTGATGAATACAGATCTGCCTCTGTCTGAGCTGTATGGGGAGTCACGTTCTTCGAATTTCCTGTATTAATTATGGGAAAAATGGGTCGGAAGCCATTTGAGAATAGATCCTCTGGTGTTTATATTTCAAGAAAGACAAATATAATAATGTAAAATTTGTTACTCTGGGATTGATCTCTGCTTATAGTCCGACCTCTCATTAACTATTAAAAGCTAGAAACTGAACAGTTGTTGGAAACAACCCTCCTCACTATCAGTATTGGATATGGTAAGAAACAGCAAAGGAAGCCTAATTCACCAGCTTCATAAAGGCTTTTATGCTGTCTGACAAACCTCATAACGTCTCTGCCGCTCTTTCAGAACATTGTCACGAAACCCCAGCCATTTCCCTTAGCTTGTGGCACTGTGTTGTTTGGGGTTTATCATCTCCAGAGAATTGAAAGCAGTGGAATTATAATGTCAAGAATAGCAATGCCATCAGCACAGTACTTGTAAGCAGGCAACTTTGTAACATGCCACTTATATCTCTCAGCTACAGAATTTACTGCATAATTCTTTATGCTTCCATGCATTCACACAATGTTTAGGAAAAATGTCTACACAGCTCTTTGAAATTCTTATCCATGAAAGCATGGTTCCCCATTGTTCCCCACAAAACGCCAGTGGTCAAGATACAGTAATGTTTTTTAATGGCCTGGGTCTCTGAAGTCCTACTTGTTTGCAGAATTCATCTTTATGAAATAGTGCATTCGTTTCAGCACAGTCTGGCAGCAGCTCAAGGACATCTGTGTACCTCTACAGTATTAAGCAGATAAATATTTTGTTTAGAACCCATTCACTGTATTTATTATTGTTTATGACTGCAAAGGTTTTCAATATTTATTGCTCTGAAGTCACATTTGATGTAGCTTAATAGTTTGCTCAAATCAACAGCTTTCTGCTTTCCTCATGTTCATTCCAAATTTGAGTTTAAGGTATATTGCACTGAAGGGTAATGTACATAATTCCATTTATCCCATATAATGTAAGTAGCATAATGCTTATTTTCAACATCCACACCAGGTTTCAGGCACTGATGAAGTGACTGCAATGGTTTGATTGAGCTCTGGCCCCTTATAAACTACGATTCCATCACATTATGTGACTGAAAAACTGAAGACTGAAGCCTGTAAAGTTTGGTAATGAAAACTATTAGCTGCAGTTTCATTAATAGAAAAGCAATTTTTAACTATTACTAAAAATATGAAAGGTAAGGACTGCTAGTAACAAGAAATTACTCAATAATGTAATTCTCTTCTTTCTGTATCTTAGTATTTCATTCTGGGCTACAATGTGAACCCTCTTATTCCCATTGGTAAGTAATTACTTGCATTGATAAACCTGGAGAATCCAGTGAGACTATTTGTGCAGGCTACTATTAATTACCTAGAATAAAGAATTTATAATATGAAAACATATATATTTATATATATACACACACAATTGTCCAAACATCTCTATGAAGGTATTAATTATATTTACTATGTTCAGAGGAGCACATAAATCTCCATTAATACTCATTTTTACATAATCATCTATGTATTTTCAGTCTGCACAAGCTGAAGTTCAGAAAAATACACAAAATTTCCATAGATATATTTCTACAGATCTTCTAAGGTAAGTAAGGGAAGGAATGCTTCAAACCAGAAACATGATATGCCGGGGGGGAGAGGAAAAGGAGGGGGTTTCAAAATAATCCACTTGGTGGATTAACATACAACCCTTCTGTATTGCTTCTTTCTAGACTTTGACATGTTATTAATTATTTAAACAGAAGAGAGAATATATGCAATACGGTTGAGGGGAGGAGGGTATGGCCATTAGGGTTAACCATGGGAGCGAGATGGAAAGAGCTGCTGGAAGAAGTATTTCAATCTAAAGCACAGATTCAACTGAATGCTTCCTGAAGGCATTCTGATACACTCTCTCCCACAAATCTGGGCAGGAGCCTGAATATGGATTGTAACTGCTCTCCTGCAAGAGCAACATCAGGTTATTTAATAGCAGATGAGGTGTATTCCATGGAGAAAATGTTCAAAGGGATTATTGCCTGTAGCTCTCCAAAGAGCTTGAGACACAAGGGTAGGAATGGATGTCTTATCTTCTGGCCAGATTCTCTTGGATTTTTTGATAATAGGAACTAGGAGTATATTTATGATGTTCCTTTGACCAAGCTTAGCAAACATTGATAAAGGTCCAAAGTTTTCCAGGAAATTGGTTGCTACTCCAAACAATTTCTAGTTAGGTCCTTGTACCCATCTGACTGCATGCCTGAACTGGGACTGTTACAGTCTTAACAATGGTCACCTGTAAGGTCACAAACTGCACAGCATAATTCCTTTATAATTCCTTTGTAATTCCATTATTTCTTGCATTGGTCTTCCCTTTCCTCTGGACTAACTGTAAGAAAACTCACTGATCAAAGCAGCATTAACAAAGACCATTGCTGGGTTTGTTACTAATATTGTCATTAATGATATAATTTTCTCTCTTCAGGTAAAGATGCTGAGGAAAATAATGAAGATAGAAAATGTCTATCAGCCTCCTGTCCGCCTTGTATGGAACCACATATCCTGTGCTACAGCTGAGCTCTAAAATTCAATAGTTCTGTAAGAGAGGCTGAAGCCACATCATTCCAACACCTCAACCAACTCAATCAGCTGGAGCAATTAATTTAAACGATCCAACAAAGCAGTATCTACTACTACTAATTCAAAAGCACAACTTTACATTCATTATAGAGCTCCTCTTCCCAAAGCACTAAGGTGACTCTGATTTGCCTTATCAGAGCCTACAGGACTTTTCATCATCCTGCATCCAATTTCTCAGAGACATCTATAAACCAGTGCTGTTTATATTATATTATATATTAAATATATATTTATATTTATATTACATTCAGCTATGCTTAAGAGCTGTCTCCAGGTAAAGTTCTAAATGATAATAGAACCAACACAATCCCAAGTCACACTGAGCATCCTGCCCTTTCCAGTGGCATTTGTTGAAGATTCAGGATACTAACGCAGAAGCAAAGTTTTTTCCTCAGTCCACAGAAAATCCCCTAAGAAAACCACTCCTTTCTTTCTTTCTTTCTCCTTTCTTCTAGTCTATGGCATTGGTATTTGGAGAGTTGTTTATGTTTACCTTCAATGCAGTAATAAAGTGGGTGAAAAAATGTTCCATTCCTGTTTCAAAAGTTTTTGTTATTTACAGTCCCCAGTTGCTATCAAGCTCTATTGATAAATAGGGTCAGCGAGTGACACAAACTAAGATTTGTGAGTAACAATGGCTCAACAAATAAGTCTATCCATAAAGAACAACCCTGACCCAGCTTAGCATCAGTATTCCAAGTCAGCATCATTCTTACCATCATAAATGACATAATTATAATAAAAGTTTCAAAGAATTTGAGGAATTTTCCAACTAGAGTGATTTTAATATTTCAAATCAAGTCACATCTTACTCCTCAAATGACCCCATTGATTTAGATTAGATCACTTATCTGGAGTAAAGTACTACTCAGTTTGAGTAGGGACATTGAACTAAGAGCCTCCATTTGTGTTTAAAATTAATATAATTTTGAGAAGGACCTTAGCTAAGCAAGATCTAGCTGAAAGGACTCCTAAGAGAATAGAAATTAAGAGTATCTGTTCATCTGACTTATTACTGAGTTGATTAACTGAACTTGAATGGACTTGATAGTATTATGGCATTGATCCTGTAAAATTATTTTTATTAGCTTTGAAATATCCACAGGAAAAAAGTTCTGTGATTTTTTGAGCTCATAAATATTTTCACTTACACAAAAAAAAGAAAAATCACTATTTATTTTACGAAAGGATACAGTGTACCAAAAATCTGACACCGAGTGATAAAAGAAAATTATTGTTCTTCAGATTCTCTCAGTTTAAAAATTTTATGGGCTGCCTATTACCTATCACTTTTCCAGTATGAATGCTCTTTAAAATGAATTTGAAACATTTCTGTATGAAATGCAAGGCAAGTAATTCCTCATTAGGGCCTTGGACCTTTATGCAATGTAGATGGGTAGAAAATTATATATTTTGGAAATTAAAGCCTGCTTTAAATGTCATATTGCACTCAACATGAAACATTTTAATCCATTATAACACTATTAAAGATAACAAGGATACAACATGTCTGATTCTTAAAGCTTGCCAGAAAGTCAGATGGAAATTAAAAGCCAAGCATCTATAAATAAGGGAAGGTTCTATTCCTCTTACAACCTTGCCAACATATAGTTAAAGATTAATTTCTTGAATGCTGTCTGCAGAAGTGGAAATTGTGTGGTTGAGAAACATATGAGAAGGCAATGGATTGAAAAGTGTTTCCAAATATATAAAATGTAAAGGCATTGTTGAGGAAACTTCCCTGTCTGACCATGCAGGGGCCACTCTGGAGTCACCCTCACACCACCTGAGCTGGGACCAGAGACCCTTCCCAGCTACAGCCCCACACTCACACAAGCACACCAAGCCAGCTCCACACAGGGCTTCCCACAGAAGAGTCCCAGACCTCCAGAGCCTTAAAATAGTTCAGTCGTGGTCCAATAGCTAAACAATAACATAACAGAATAACAAAATGAAATAATAGCTCAAGTTGGTGCCTTCAAGGAGGGATTCTGAGCTTTTATAACCCACAGTCCGAGGTTATATAACCTTTTATAACCTCCGTGAGCCCACTTGGGTCAGGATGGGGTTCCTGGCTCTCACAGCCCAGCCTGCAGATCACACTGCAGCCACACACTGAGCTGCCTGCACTGAATGTACTCCTCAACACCACTGTCAGACTGAAATCAGTAAAGTCAAGTACTCTGGAAGACAATAGGACTATTCCAGTCTCCACACTCCCGACATCAGGAATTGTCAAGGCCTAAACTTCAATTTAACCACAGCTGCGATCAGTTCCATTAAAATAAATTAACTGCACATGCACTGATTTGCTTCCCATGTTTTATTAGTTGTTCCAAATCCAAAATGAACACAGTGAAGGGGCTGGTTAGTTGAAGGGATTTGTAACAGGATGCAGGAACTAGGACATTAGCTCAAATACTATGCAGGTTGATAGACACCAAATGTTGTCACCATCTGTTGGTACCCTATGTGAAATCATTCAGTGGTTCTAGCCCAGGGATTTTACAAACTCAACTGATACCTGGCAAAAGTTAGAAAATCCCTAAGCCAAGTAACTTGAGCTGTTAGAGTTCTAAAGCTTGCTGACTCAGCTGGGAAGCCAGTAAGTTGAAGACAGAAACTAGGACCTGAGCATCTCTCACAAAAGTAGCTCTGCACAGATGTGCACATAGGCCAAAAACTGGTTAAAAAAAAAAAATTCTCTGTATAGGTCCTCCAAAAGGCAATGTTCTTGTCAGAGAAGTAATAATTTGTAAGTCATTATTTCATGCAAAACGTTAGCGCCTGAAGTTATGTTTGTATTCAAGCACCTATGGCAGTATCCTGATTCTCAGAAGTGTTGTTGCATTTCTGGAAACATTTAAAAATAACCCCCCTGTTCTTTAAATGGGGATCAAAACATTTGAAACAGCTGGTCTTAAGTAATTTAACAGTGTTAGAATGGACTGAAACTTGGCTGGAAGTGCCTAGCTTGCTTCTAGGCTAAAGTCTTTATTTCTTATTGGCTTTCTCACTAATAAAATATTCCAGCTATCCAGTCTTGCATTAACTTAGTTATTTTTAAGTGACGTTTATATTATGTTCCTTGCTAAATTGTGCATCTCATAATTTAATCTTCAAAAATCCTTAGAGAGCTTTCAAAAGTAGCCAAAACTCCTCTTGGAAGAGAGGTATAGCATGCTGAAAATGAAAGCATTGCTAACTGCAAGCCTGCTAAAGTCACTGAAAAATGATCCATGCCCAAGGATGTCAGATGCTGGACTAAGATAAGGTGTTGCTGCTGCTTGCAGCAGAAAGATGATACTGGCAACAACACAAATTACAGGGTTTTCTGAGAGGGAGCCTCTGCTGAGAACAGATAATTGTATTATGGGCTATGTGCAGTGAAGTTTAATTGTGCTTGTTTGCAAAGGTAGTGAAGAGTAGTAACAAGTTGTGTGGCGTACATGCTCTCCTACTAATTACTCAGCTATTAATATTTAGCAGACAAAATATTCTTGTCGCAGCATTTCTGAATGTTTTTTGAGTAGACAGACATGGACTATATCTGAAGAAAAATAGAAAGAGCACAGTTTCTTAGAGATGTTAAATCCTGAAATGCAAAAATAGCAACCATTCTTGTAACAAAATGAAATATAATGAAATGCAAGAGATGAAATCATTGGAAAAACACCAATCCTCCCCGAAGTACATGAAACCACCCCTGAAGCAGCTGTTCAGAGGCATCTCAGAAAGAGACCTGGCACAGGGAAGGACTTATGAGTGAGTTGCATATTGACTGCAGTCTTGTGGTATTGTGCCATCTCCCTAATTCCAAACAAGAACAAAACTTCAAGATATTTCATTTTACATATAAACCAAGTATTAAAGCCAAAGCTAGTATTCTCCAGCATTATATGCACTCAAAACTCCAAAAAGTATCAGGCAAAAGAGGAACATGATATAAAAGCATCTGCTTGGTTGCCTCAAAGAAACCTGAAAATAAGAACCAGCAAGCAGCTACAATTGATACTTTATTTGGAGAGTTTTTGCCATCATTATCCCAAGGATTGACTTTGGAACATCAGTGTTTACTTACATTGTCAAATCTGTGTATGAAACAAACAGTGTTTAATAGGGGTACACGGACACAGCTGTATTTGTACTTGAATCTTTAAGGTTATTATACCATTATAATAAGAGCTAACAGGGGCCAGCCAGGTTGGGTCAATTCACTTCCTTCCCACTTCTTTCTGTTCTACTACATAACAGATTTTCAATTGCGGCCTGGCACAGAAACACTACATGCTTTGTCATTATGATAATTGCTGTCATTCTTCTTTGCAAAGTCCTTATGCTGTTGTTTGTAAGCAACTATTCTCTGCCAGATTCAGAGGATAAAGAACTGCAGTGAAAAATATGCATCTTAATGCTTTCCACAGGGTTACATAGTTAAGTAATCATACAGAGTGGCTTAACCACTGGATTCCACAACAGTGTTTGGAGAGAACTTGACGAAAGAGTTTTGGGCTCCAAACTGTTCAATCATCTCACCAGGGACTAACTCAAGTGTTAGTTCTGACACTCCATACTCCAGTGCTATCAGCTGTAACTTAATTCACTTGTGTATGTAAGAAAGGTGAGCAGTTAATCACCTTCTGAAGACTAACCCAGCCTAATTAGTGCAGTGATTTTGTGTAGGTCACTCACTTCCAAGGGTCTGGCTGGAGGAGATTACCATTGCTTTTAATATCCTGAAGTGAAGATCGTTGTTCAATAGTTTGGAAAGCCTTACTTTAATACGGTACTTTCTAATAACATAGGCAAAGATGTCAAGAATCCTTCAAAAATGTAAGTGATACCAACACATGGAAAATAATTCTGTAAAGAAATGTGCTCAGGGACAACCCATTTTTCAATAAGCATTCTAAGTTTGCTCAAAAAAACTCAACCCAAAGTAAAACAGAACATTTCCCAAGAAAAGAGGGAGAAATAATTTCAAATACGCTAAACATGAGTTCTGCAGAATGAACTGCAGCATGCCAACTTGGAAGTTTTGAGGACTCCTGCACTACAGTATTTTCTTACAGCATTTCTGTAACATAAAACATACTTCTAGGTATGTTTCTGCATCTCACACAAATATTGATTCCATTGAAGACACACAAATATTAGGATAGGAACTGAAGGCTATTTGACTTGAAATTTGTTAACTTAAATTGTAAAAGTCATAAGAAGGCTCTCTGCCGATTCACGTAACAAACATCAAACAGAAATTAAGAATCATTATTTAAATCCAAAAGGTATTGTTCCTGTCCTGTTTAGTTCTCAAAGGACACTACCTACTCACATACTGGAGTCTCAGTATGGAGGCTATTCAATGAGAGGCTGGCTTTGTTAGGATATTGCCAGCATTTGTAATAACAGTGCAACCTAAACACTGCAATTAAACAACAGAGTAGTATTTTTTGAATACCCCACTGTTCTAAAGTGCATTGTGAATATTAACATATTTCAGTAAATTAGTTTGTGCTCATTATCATAAGCAATTACTTACTGTTTAGATGCTGCTGATATTAAATTCACAAGCAATTTGCAAGAACTAATACATAGCATAAGAAACTTTTCAAAATTCTAACAGTATGAAAAGACAAGTGTTTCTAGTAACACAGTTCCTTACATACAGATGTCTGTCTCTCTCTAAATATTCTGTGTATCTCTTTCCATCACTTATCTTTTTTAAGTAGGAAGTGGATAACTAACTACCTGAGGCTCTGTGACAAACTCTTTATGAAAGCAGTTTTGATTCTGTGGAGTAAATCATAAATACCTCAGGCCAAATACAACAGTAACATCTCATTCACACCAGAAAAAGAAAGTGTTTTCATGCTCATTTTTGAAAATAATAGTTTAGAAAATATATCAGTGCGAAGTTCAGTTCTTTGCTCTCAAAGCTATTACTTTCCTGATACAATGCTGTCAGATAGTGAGGGTAAATCAACACCTTTGTCCTCAAGATTCAGGCAGGAACAGAAAAATGCATGGAGAACCTGTCCTGCTTTTAGCAATAACGACAACGTAAGCCTATTTCTCTTCAGTTCAAGAAAGTAGTAATCCCAAAGGCAATAACCTCTAAACTAAAACCCCAAGTTAGGAAAGAAGCAGGACTACTTTTCTGAAGGACACTTAGTGAATGTGACAGGTATTCCTAGCCTTGTGTTCTGCTTAGCCACAGAAAAATGTGCAGACCATGCAGCGTGAGCCAAACATAAATCAAAGTGCTTTGTGGGGGGTCTAAAACAAAGGGAACAATTTGCTTTGTCCCTTAGCCTGCATCTTGGCCCCGAGCTTCCAATGAGAAGCACTGCATGTCTTTTGGCTCACTGACACCCATGCTCAGGTTCCTCCACATGCAGAGATCATGCCAGAGCACAACCAAGGATGGGTGCCTAATAAGAAGGTGTGGAATAGCTGTGCTAGGGTGCACTTTGTGCCAAAGCCTGGCTGGCAAGGTGTGATCAGTCAAAGGTTGAACTCAACGATTCTAGAGGTCTTTTTCAACCTGAATGATTCTGTGAATCCCTTCCCCTGAGCAGCCTGCACAGCCAAGGAGCAAAGATCCAGCAGCCAAAGGTGCTATCAGTCCTCAAGGACCTCAAAGCTGTCCCTGTAGATACAGGATGGGCAGGTTGATCTTTGTGCTCTTGGTAAACTGAAAGACCTCAGCATGTCCAAGTGGGATTTCTGTCCCAGATTTCAGTAACACACTTGCTAACCCTGGTCTGGTAGGATTAAGCACCTATTGACACCACACCCTCAGCTGTATGAGACTGCAAAACTACTTGCATGGGTATTGTGCCTATCTGTTTATGCAAAATTGCCTTTAATGCAACTGTGAACCTTAATGGGGACCTTGGGAATCCAGCATAACATAAACAAACCACAGTAGTTTAAGCAATTCCCAGAATACATTTCTAAAAGCATAACTTGTGATCCCAGGTCTCAATCTTTCAAGCTATGTTTCAGCCTGGAACCAATTACTATAACCATCTCATCTTGCAAAATACACAAGACTGTAATAGAAACACTAATACACCCTTAACTCCAGGAGCTCAATGGTCCCTCTCTGCTGTGCTCAACTTTGTGCTCTGCTATTATAGATTATTATAGATATAGCAAAATATCTTTGCTAAAATAAGCATAACTTTTAAAAATAATTTAGTCAGTTCTTAAATATATTTTCTTACTCAAAGTTGAAGCACTTTTAGCACCTTTCTTGTCACTATCTTTAAAAAAATACATTTCTAAATAATTAACTTGTAAAATCAAATCTTCCAATTAACTTTGTGAAGTACAACCACAGACTTTTGCAGCTAAAAATGATGTGTGCCTTGGTCTCTGAAACAAAGTAATGAAGTTCTCATCTGATTAGCAAACCCAATGTTTTGTACTTATTGACATTGAATAGGAAAAAAAAAATCAGCAACTGTTTGTAATGAGAGCAAGGTTTTAGCCACTTCATATTCTTTCTTTTATCAATCCTCCACTCCCTTCTTTTTTTAATCCTAATCTGCAAGTGTTCTGACAAATTGTTTGGTTTTTAAGTGCTGTAGCCAGCGTGAGCAGCTCTCAGAGCCACAGGCCATGTCTTCAAACTATTCTTCCTCTTCTGCTCGGGGAAAAAAATACCTTAAAGCTGACATTCAGTGTCAGTGTCCTTAAGCTACTAACTCCTTGTAGGCTAAAAGAGAAGAAATGGAAGCGTCAAATTACATTTTGATAAATAAAAGATGATGCATTACAGCATACGAGGAAAAACAAATTTTTCACAAATCCCAAAAGAGCTATTTCCACATTTTCTGGACAAATCCCGACTCATCTACATTCAGGATCTTGGCTGTACATGACATTTAGACATAGCATTGTTAAACTAGAGCCTTAAAGAATAATGGAGGAATATTTCCTTAAACAGCAATTTCTATCCATTTCAATAAACCTCATTAATGTTTGTAGACCCAAACATGGCTTTTTTAATATCTGTATTACACAGAATCTTAGCAGTGGTGAAAAATGTCATGTTTCATAAACAGGATTCCTCCCTGTATCCTCATAATCTAATAATATATAAAAAAAACTAAGCGAATATGAATTTTTACTAAGAAAGAATAAATTGTTAGAAATGGTAACTGAAATAAGAATTTGCATATGTGACCCCCAAATACCCTAAAGCTACCTTAAAAAAATAAGGAGGAACTCCTAATTTGCGAATTCAAATAACAAGGCATTTTTATGTTCTATAGCAGCTTTTCATCCTCTCTCAAATTTAAACTTGCATGTGAGCACCTCCCTGCACAGATCAGGTGTGGGTTTAAGGGAAAGCTGAGGGTAGACACGTGCCACAAATAAAGGAAAGATACAGAACAAGCTTTGGATTAGAATTACACTGCATCCCTCCAAGAGTAAAAATCAACAGAATGAATCTGACACTTACAAAAGAGTCATGAGAGGGCACAAGCAAGGAGGAGAATGTTTTGAAGTAATTAATGTTACACTGTGAGCTTCTTTATGCTCATGCAAACAAGCATCTTTAAACAATATTGGACCTAAAGAGCAAGTCCTTCTCTAATTTTTGTGCTGGTGGCTGGAGAAGTCTGCTGTTAGGTCAATCTGATAAACTTGACAAAATTGTAAAGCAAAGCCAAATCACATGCAAATCTTCTAAATGCATGTCAAACTAGCCTGGATCCCTCAAATACCAGACACTGTTATCCCTCTCCCCTAGGTCAGCAGTAGTGTCCAAGAGACTTAGTGGTAAACTGCTTCAGGAAACTGATGCCTCTTCCTTCCCTGGAATAGCCTGGATGACCCTTTCTGAGTGCTGTGGATTTAAGCTGTCAGTACACTCTCCTCCTGGCACCTGTGTTAGGGAGCACTTAAATACTTTGTGGATGTTTCATCTGCTCAAGGGATTAAACTCATTGTATAAGACAAAAGCGATAAAAAGAGAATGAAATCCACAAAACCGCAGATAAACAGAATCAATGAGGTTCTCCAGTAATGCAAACATTACTGATAGTCAGCTTCTACAAAACCTAACTAATTAGAGCTGTTATCAAAATGAAGGTCATGTTAAACAGTACTTACGCTGATATTCATGTTAATGTTCATCAAAGTAATTTCTGTTTTAAAAGAGATGATTATTTAGTTCCATTATCAGCCTCAGCCTCAATACTATGCTGTCACTAAAATGCAGAGACCTCAGCTTTAGAAAAAGATTTATTATCTCAAGTGCTGAATCAGTATGAGCCCCTTATCTTAGACAAAATACAGATTCTGCGCAGAAAAAAAACCCTTTCTGTTTGAGCAGGACACTGTGCCCCTTTGGCTTCCCTTCAGCTGAGGTGGAGACCTGGATCCTTAATCAATAACTCAATTTATTAATTCTGGACAGCATATATAGTAAACTGTTTTCAGTATCAATTTGAACTGATGGAGGAGAGCTATTGAGAAACTTTCCCCTGCTTTAAAGAAGACACTTCAGCTGTCATGTCCTGTGTATCAATCAATGTTTCCCCTTGCTTCTTTCAGCTGCTTTCCCAGTTGGTAGTCTTAAGAAAGCATTTCCAAAAGAAATCAAACTGGTATGTTTTCCTCATGCTCTTCTACACAAGGTTTTATAAGGGAATAAAGTGCTATTTCATCTGAAAAGATACTCTGAACTGAATATTTTGGGATCTTCTGCCTCAGTGTGTTTTATTTATTTATTTGCACTCAAGACAGTAAAAGAGCAAGCAGCCTGACCTTTGGACAACTGTCAAAAAGGCCAACTCTGCAACTGCAACAATCAGTGTGACCCTCTTCTCTACCTTCAGCAGCCAACAATCACACACAATGAAGGAGAGAAAAGCAGCCTGACCTGTGTAGAAAACTGGAGTAGGTCAGGTAACACAGCCCTTTCTCAAAGCACTTGTAGATGAGCACTTTGAGAACCCTCTCAGAGCATCTGGGACCTACCAGCTGAATTCCAGAACTGTTCCCTGTGATGCCATGCCAGCAGCAGCAGCTGCCAGTTTTGCCAGAAGAGATTTATCCACGTTTTTGTAGCTTTGTCTCTGTCACCTCAGACTGGATATTACATATCATCTGTTCTTCTGAGGGCACCATAAACATCTTATTATTTACTCCTCCACAATCCATATCCAGTTTTCACAGCTGCATGGGTACAGAGCTGGCAGGAAGGCTTCTGAGGGTATGGCTCCATGCACAGAGACCTGAGAGTCTCCAGTCTGTACCCAACACACCACTAGAAATCAGGATTACTTCTTCCCAGCAGCACACTCACTGCAGCAAATGAGCCGCATTATAGACCAGTTTGCTTCCAATAGATTTGCAAGGTCAAGATTGCCAAAAGCATATATTGCAGCAGTGCTGGGGAGTAAAACGCAAAGCTGATAGAAACGAAGAGGAAACCTATCATGACCACTGTTAATTCTCAATAGTAACATGTTCCAAGCAAAATACAAGCAGCATATGTCAGTCATTCTCTTGGAAATAGAAACAGCCACTGTATTTTCTGACTCCCTTCTATACAGCATCAAAAGTGGCCCGGTTTTACTAGGAGATATATACAGTGCAATATCCTATGCCATGCAATATGCTCCACAACTCAGAGAGCATGGGGTTGATTTTATTGATTCAGTTTTTACACTACTGTAACCCCATTATTGCCAGCAGAGCAAACGGAAACTGCAAGCAGATTCTAGATTGATAGGCTCTGATATTTCTAATTTTCTGAAGTATACAACTAGTGTTATTTCTTCTCCTTGCCTTTCTTTTTATTTTTTTAAATTTGGATTTTCCTTTCTAATAAACCCACTGTTGTGGGACACCTACTCAATGGTACTCTAGTAAAAAAGGGACAGAATTCATTCCATTAGAGGCATTTATTGGTATTATTAGGATTTTACAACATGATAGCATAATCTATCCTTTGCCTGAAGTAAACACTCTTAAAGGAAAGTCCACAGGGAGAGTAAAACTGAAGCATTTTTTAAAGCAGTGAATACTAATCAGATACATAGCTGGAGGTAAAAGTAATGTTGTAACAGGAAGATACAGCAAGTAGACCACACAACAAGTTTGATACCAAGGAAACACAATATGACTGTAGCATGTACTGTGGAGAAATAAGAGGGGGAAAAGAAATCAAGGGCAAAATGGCAGGAGGAAAACATGACTGTCACTATTAGGAGCTAGAGGAGAAAACAGGAAAGAAAGGTAAAGATTTTAATGCTTTCACTGAAATCCACACAATGGGAAAGACATGCCAAAGATTTCCCAGCTTGTATCTCCAGGCTCTTTTACAGCTCAGGAAGAGACCACCAAGGTTTCAAGCAAGCACCCACCTTGTAATGATTGCAGGATACCTGGATTCTTATGGATCTTGTTGGAGATTCTTATGGATTTTGTTGGAGATTATTATGGATGTGTTGCTAGAGTGTTAATCATCATATCTCTGCTATTCAATCAGGTCTAACCTTTCCTGTAGTCTTCTAGTTCTTTATTCTATTTTTTTTTCCTATGTTTGTGCTGGTCTTGATGCTATCAGATGCTTGCCCACAAAAAAACATAAACTACACTTGGGGCTTCTATAAAAATACTTGGTAATAATGTAAACAGTCATTTACTGAGCTCAAAAGCAGAACTGTAACATAAAGTGCACAATAACACTGCCTATTTAGATTATCTGAGAAAACAGTCTCATAAATTGTGACTATGCTTAAAGTGATCAACACCGACTCTTTCTTAATAGGCCTATTACAAGGTCAGCAATAGAGGATAAGGAAAAAAAATAGTGTCTATAGCCTCTACTTGTTTAGAAGTCAGGTTTCCCTTTTAGTACAAAACTTAAAAAAATGGAAAAGAAAAGCCATACTGTACACAGACAACAGTGTCTGAAGTATTAACAAATACCATTTAAGAAATATTTTCATTCCTGCCTATTTTCATTTTGTTAAGTTAATATTACAAAGTGAATGCATTCAAAGCAAAAGTATTGATCCCAGAGACTGTTTCTTTTCTCACAAACGCCAAAGTAAATTAGGAATAACTCACCTGAAGACAACCGAAGAGAAAAAACACTGTGTAACAAGAGGATAGTCTCTCCAGAGCTGCAAAACTCGAAGTACCACTTGGAAGAGACGGTATATTCTGTGCTACCTCCTCGGGGTAGACACAGACTCAACAGGATGAAGCTGCCCTCCTGGAGGAAAGGTGTGTAAACACATCTCCAAGGGTTGTGTCTCCCTTTGTTGAGTTAGCTCTTTCCTAAAGAGCTAACTGACAACGGAAAGAATTCCTCCCTGGGATGCCCGACTGCCTGTGGCTAGCTTAAACACAATACCTAAAGTTTAGATGCTTGTTGCAGATGAGACGATTCACACTTCTCAATAAATCCCTGAGCTATTAACTCTGCTTAAAAGCAGGCAAGAATATTGCCAACCAGTTCAGCTGCATGGGGAGGAGCTGATTGTTCCTGCTAACACAGGTGGGAGAGGAGGAGCAGTTCAGAGGGTGATAGGCAGCAAAGGAGAAATTCCCAAATTGTTGATAAAAAAAATATATAGCAAGAACAACCTCTGATAAATAATTATTTAGGCTTTGTTAACTGATCATCAGATGGAGATATGTACTAAGAACAGAGAGGCTGTGAAAGGAGACACACAAAAGGCTTTCTTTACATCAGCCCCGAGTTTGTACAGTGTGAAGCTCACCATCAATTTTGTAACTTTGAAACTTTAAGTAAGAATTAGTTCTTTCAAAGTAGTTTGTAAAATTCTGCAGCTGTAATTGATTTGCAAGCATTTTTCCTTTCAGTTCATACATAGGTAATAGACAGCACAGGGAGCATGCCACTAATCAGTCTCATCCTCAAGCCACATCAATCTTGGATTTGTATCAACCCAATTTTACCTAAGCTAAATCACTGCTTCAACAAAAAAAAAGACAGAAAATTAATATTTGATGACGAGTAAGGTGGTACATGAAACTTCTTTCAAGACCTGGAGGAAGTCCAGAATAAATGCCCAGTAGGACAGAATAGCAGATAGAAGAAAAAAAATGCTGGTAAACAATCAATCAATCAATCAATCAAACAAACAAACAGAAAACAACACAACAAAAATGTCTTTTGGTAGTAAAAGCAAACTATCATATTTGTCCAATTTCAAAGAAGGTAGAATGTCTCTAGAGACACATTTGCATTGAGCACAGCCCTATTAAAATGATGACAATTATTATTTAAGGAAAATCAACCTCTGTGCTTCCTAAAGGGGAAAATGCCACGTGATGAAATGTGCATAAGGAAACAGAAGACAGCAGCTAACTCTAGGCATCAAAATCAAGTGATCTTCATAGGAGCATAGACAGTCCAAAGAAGAAATTTCACTCTCCACAGAAAATTATTCACAGCATCTGTAATTTTGAATATGTACAGAAAATATATAGGGGGACTCCGAAGCTCTGAATTAGGTCAATAAATCAGAGCTCCAAAGTTGAGACTGGGAGTATTGTCAAGATTGTGGACCTATAGAACAGTTCTATGTTCCTAGAGGGAAAAATGTAACTTTCATGGAAAAACACAGGTGCTCTGCTTTCATGATCTGTCTTATCCCTACTATATCAGATTATAAATTTCACCTAGTGCATTAGGAATTAAATGCCCACCTGCATGCTAAGAAGGAGTAATAAAGTCATAATTATTTTTTTCTTTTGGTTAATGAATAGGGATGAAAGATTTTCAGCAGCAGCAGTTAGCATCCAATTTAAGTACATCACTGAACTGCTCTTTGCAGTTGAAAAAGAGATCCAACAGCGGTGATGAATGACTGCAGATGAGTAGGTACATTAAGCCTACACACACTGTGCATCCTGAGCTGCTGCTGTTTGCATTTACTATAAACAGAAAGAAAATCAAGAGAAGAAGGTCTGGGAGAAACAAAAAATGGGGAAAGTGGAGTGTGACAGAATGTGTATTACACTGCAAACAGAATCAAAAAGAACAACCTGACAACACGGCAGGAATGGGGGACCTGAAGGCATTCCTTTTTCACAGAATGTGGAGCAAAGTTAATTACTGTGAGTTTCAATAGTAGAAAGAATAAGCATTTCAAAGCCCAAAAGATATGTTGGATACTACCTGTGGGGCATTACAGGATTCATGTATTGACCAGAAATCAAGAGTGATGCTGAATTGCAAAAAAAAACAAAAAACCAAAACCAAAACAAACAAATAAACAAAATTTAACACCTGGTTAAATTAAGCAAGTGGAATACATGCCGGGGAATAGTTGGAAAGCGTGGAAAATAAAGGGGAAAAGAAGAATCAAAGTTGTTAGCTACCAAGATGAAAGACTGATCTATAGACAGACAGGTAGAGGGATAGACAGAAGTAAAAAAATAAAAACATCATAGAAACTGTATCTATGGCAACACTGAAATAGAAATTAGTAGACATTTTTCTGCATTTGAAGTCTGAAGGTTGGAAGAAAATCAAGCCACGTTGCCAGCTATTTTTCTGTGGTCTGCATTATAGAAAACATGTCAGGAGACAGAAAAGAGAATATCAATCAGGTCAGAAGAAGGGAAATAGAACATCCTTCTTGCTTCCCTAATAAGCTTCACTTTCTAGTTCTTATTTTCTAAACCAGAGATGAATACATTGTTTCAATAAAATTCTTTTTTCTAAGAGATAATGGTTGGATTTGGAGGATTCAATTTGATTTAAAAGAATGTAGGTTTTATGTGAATTGTATCAATCTAATTTTTTAAAAAAAGTATTTAATTAATCTAAAGATTATAAATGACTTGTTTCCTTGATTGCCTTTTCTCTTAAAATGCACACCAGAACCAAACATTTTTATTGGCTCACTGTCAAATTTTGTCCCTTTATATATATTCAGAATTTGTTAGGTAAATGTATGTAATTACTGAAATAATTTGTAATCTCTTATAAAATGCCACAATATTTTCCACTAGAATTTTGTTCCTCCAATGTATTGTGCAGCTCATATTTCGGGTTTTCTCTAACCTGTTATCATTCCTACTTAAAAAAGTAAAGCTTGACTTTTCATTGCTTTGTTCTTTGTTCAGCCTTTTATACATGAGCAAGTGGGTGTGAAGTGCTGGCAGATGTGTCAGGCTGTGTTGCACTGCTTCTAACAGCTACAGAGAGAGAAAGGCACTGGATACTTAACCTCACCACTTCTGTTTCAACAATTAAGCACTAGTATTCAAGACTCATCTATTAAGCGGTTTAACCAGTCATAGATTTGGAAGCTGACTGTCAGGTGTATATATTAAGAGAAGGATGCTGTAATGGGATTTTTAATCTATCCATTGAAAAGAAAAAGAGGTGTAAAAAATTGGTGAACTGAGAATGAGGAAAAACATAATTCCAGACAGAAAAATAAATTCATGCCCTAGGCTTTGAAAGCTCTGAATTGTATCTTAAGCATCAGTATTACTTTAATATGTTTCTGAAATAAGTACATTTCATAAAATGTCTGTTCAAATACTAAAATGAAGTAATTCTTCACTTGGATAGCATTATTCAAAGGAACAATCTGATAGAAGCAACTCAAAACTTCCCTGCATGATGAACTACATCTCATGCACATACTCCATGCATAAATTACATTCCTGGGTCCCTCAGAGGATTCCACATTGGATAAATCTGCTCTCCATTGTTCAAAGTGCTCTTCCCCCCTTCAGCTCACAGACATGCCTCCAATGCAATACTGCCTCAGACTGTGCCGACAGTCATGCTCATTAAAGAGCTCAGGACTCACAGTATTTCCAGTAAATAATTTTTAAAGCTGCAAATAGTACTCCTAAAAAGTGTCAAAAGATGTTGCACCTATACACAAAAAGTGTTAAACTTGTATTCTGAGAAACTGTAACAACCACACTAATGCTGTAATTTCAAATACTAATGTTTCTAATTTCTCTGTTGTTTTATCTGAAGAACCTCTTTAAAATCTGTCTATAAATCATAAATTCTGCAATAGACTTCTCTAGAAATTTGTGAGTATAAATTAAAAGCCAGTGGAAACAGAACATGGGAAATAAAAGATCACAAGGACAGTGAGGACAAAATCCATAACTCTTTGAAAGGAGGTAATGCAATAAGAAATCAAGATTTTAAAACAATTAACAATCTGTATGAAATTCTGAGCATGTGGAGCATATGTCCATATAAGACAGTGGAAATTGTTTCTTCTTACTCTAGAAATTAATGTGGCTCTTGACAGTTTTGCTTGGATCTAGGAAAAGAGGAACTAAGAAATTACTATGCTCACTGATGCTGAGAAATTATTCAGAGAGAAATTACAATCTATGATAATAGTCATGCCTGTACATAATGTCAGCCTGGGTGTTATATGAATCCCCAGTGCAGAGACTGAAAAGAGTTAACAGCAACTGTGAATATTTTAAAAGGTGCTGTTAAAGAGAAGCACATGCATCCCCTCCTGGGAGAAATTGCCATGAGCCTAGGTCTTGTCCTCATCCTCATCCACACCACTACAAGCTCTTAGCAGTGCTTAGCCCTCATCAGCTGATGTGCCCTCAAGAAGCTAAAATGGATGTTAATGACCCATCATTCATGAATCTGCAGAGCTGGCTTCAGTGGCACAACATTCCAGGCTGGATTTAAAGACACCTCTAAACCTCTGGAATGTATTTCATGTGGAGCCTCCCCTGCACTTGCCAGGTAACACAGTGAGATTGAGCCATCATTGTGATTATGACTGTACTGTGAGCAGTGCATTCAAATGCTCTACTTAAAAAAAACTTAAAAAAAGAACAATTAAAAAAAACCTCTTTTGAAGCAAGTACAGCACATCATTTTCCCACAACCGTGTAAGCAGCTGTTTCCAGAGTGCTGCTTTCCAGCAGTGGAGCCCCCAAGCCCAGGAAGGATGTGGACTCTGAGGTCCAGAGCAGCAAGTCCGGAGGAGGGCTGTGAAGATAACCAGAGGGCTGGAACACCCCTCTTATGAAAGCAGGCTGAGACAGCTGGGGTTGCTCAGCCTGGAGCAGAGAAGGCTCTGGGGATGTATTTCAGAATGTTCCAGTACCGAAAGGGGCCTACAAGCTAGAGGAGACATTTTGATGAGGACATGAAGTGATAGGACAAGGGGTAATGGCCTTAAATTGAAAGAGGATAGATTTATCAGATATTAGGAAAAAAAATCTTTACTTTAAGGGCCATGAGACACTGGAACAAGTTGCTGTGGATGCCCTAACCCTGGAAGTGTCCAAGGCCAGGTTGGATGGAGTCCTGAGCAACCTGGTCTAGTGAAAGGTGTCCCTGCCCATGGAAGAGGATGTGGATCGGGATCTTTAAGATCACTTCCAATCCAAACAATAATGTGATTCCATAATATCATTCTATGATTTGAGCAATTCTTATCTGCATCATACAAACAAATCACCAAAGAGAAACTCCTTCATTGTACTCTTACACACATTTGTGTCATCTGAAGCGTATACAACTGCTGCAAAGATACACAGTACAAAACACAGCTTAAAACTTCTGCTTCTTTTCTGAATAATTTATCAAATGCTTACTTGTACTTTAGAGTTCTCTTTTCTTAAACTCAGATTACAGCACTAAGGGCCATGGTGTGACTTCCTCATGCTCACACTGATAAACCACTATTCATACAACTAACCCTACTGGGACAAAACCAAAGTACAGCTCTAAATACAGGGCAGTAAACTGAAATCAGAATTTCTGATATTCTTCTAGGCACCTATCATTCTGCAACAAATATGAATGAACCACTTTATTTGGTTATTTTTGCACAAGGGACCTCTTCTTCACTCAAATCACTTGGGAAGTTTAAAATGCTGCATTTTGACAGTCTTTGACTCACACATATTGAACAATCTCCCTTTTAAAAGCAATGTTCTACGAGCAAGTCAGCACAAAAGATGACTTATATTTTCTCAATAAATGCTTTTGCTATACAGAAGAAGCAAACATCAGCACGCAGTCTCAGAGAGGAGCTACTTACTACTCATGGGCAGTACCTCCAAGTAGCAGGAAAACAGATCTTCAGCCTAGTTTGCATTCAGGTGGTAACTTTGGAGTGTGGAGGATTTTGTTGCTTTTCTTAAATAAAGCTACACCAGTTAGTGCATAGAAAGAATCCAGAGATTGGAAAAAAAAAACTGGAAGCACTATTTCTCTACTGCTTTTGTGAGCATAAACCCAGAATATTAATAGAAATATTAAACCTTACTGAAAAGAACTGACACTGATAGCTGGACCCAGGACTATAATGGTTCCTAAGGAGCTGTTACAGCCTAACTAGTCAGTGATCCCCAAATTAAGAAGGATTTGCATGACTAGTTTAACAACTCTGAAAATGTGTCCACCAAATAACAGTTCCAGAGAATCAGAGTCTCGGAGACAGAACTGGCTTCTCTGGAGTACCTCCTGTTACTGGAGAATATAATTGCTATTTTCAAATCAGTGTTCAACATACTAATTAATCAGTGAACTACAAAGGTAAATATTATGTCTACCTGAATTCCCTGTATGTAAAATTAAATTTTCTGGCACAACATGTGGCTGTATTGCCTTTTCAGTAGGAGACAGATCATAGAAGATCATTGGAGTTTGGACTGGAAGAGACCTTAAAGATCATCTTATTCCAACCTCTCTGTCACAGGCAGGAACATCTTTCACTAGACCAGGTTGCTGAGAGCCCCATCCTACTTGGCCTTGAACACTTCCAGGGGTGGGACCACCCCAATTTCTCTGGGCAACCTGTGCCAGTGCTTCACCCCTGTCACGGTGAAGAACTTCAACCTAATATCTAACCTAAACCTACTGGCTTTCACTTTGAAGTCATTCCCCCTTGCTTTTACAGGGGTGTGTCATGATATACCCCTGTAAAAAGTTTCTCTCCTTCACATGTTGGAAGGCTGAAATTAGGTCACCCAAAAGCCTTTTTTTTTTACCAGATTCTTTCAGTGTTTCCTTGTAGGGGAATTGCCCCATCCCTCTAATCAAACTGGGGTCTCCCCTCTTGACTCACTCAAACAAATCAGTGTCCTTCCTGTGCTGGGGACTCCAGAGCTAGATGTAGTACGTGATTTTTCAAAAAAGAAAGAGAGAAACTGCTTGTCAAGGCATTGGGCCCTACACAGGCAAATTTAACAGATGCTTTTTATGAAATCACTGCAAAGAGAAACTTCAGTGACTGAACTTCCATCTCCACTCTGGTAGATGGAAGAATTCAATCATTCAATCTACAACCTGCACTTCTTCAGTTACATAGGATTTTTGACCTTCGAAAAAAGGGTGCTCAGTTCTTGTTATAGCAGCACAATACCACCATACTAGAGGCAAAAAGTGTTTGTTCCCCATGGAAATTAATTAATTAATTAATCACTGTGCACAGGACTGAAGTGAAGTTTAAACCTTTCTCTGTTCACTCAAAGATTTTTAGAGAAAAACTGATTTACTCTGGGTTTTTTTGTTTCGGAACAAAAAGTCTGGTTTTGTTAAACAATCGGTTTTTGTTTAACTTCACCATAAATTTAATTTGCAAGTGGATATGCCAGATAAAATGCTCTATTTCTGGTTCACACTTGTGAAAACATAGAGGAGGGCATGGCAGGTGGAAGACAGGCATTTCCACTGCCACCTCCCTGTCTTTTCCCACGTGGGTTGCAGAGAGAAATCTGTTGAGAAGCCAGTTAAATCAGACCAGCACCCTATTATTCACTGAGGCAATACATTGTCATTTGTGTCACAACAGGAACAGGGAACAGAAAAGTTTCACTGTGTTTAATACTGCCAAGTACAATCACCCAAAAGACTGACAACAATTCCACATAACTGACAATCAGTGTAATTTTCCTATTTCAACCATCTTAAAAATAGACCTTCAGCTTCAAAAATGTTCATCTTGATAGTTTTTTGAACAAGTTGTTGCAAAGATCATTTGTCCTGGACTTGTCCACATGGTACTTTACTCTCTTCTCAGTGTTGACAATGATCTGTGCAGTATAAAAATCTCCCTTTTTTTAAACAACTCTGGCAATTTCAAATTGCTGGTGCACAAAGTAATTTCTAAATAAGTCTGAAGAAAATTGACTTGTCTAAGCTAACCTGTTTTCTTGGTCTTATAGACAACCCATCATCATGCAACTTACTGCCAGGAGACTGTATGTATGTACGTTATAATGTATACTTTTAATAATCTTATTGGAATTAAATCCACATTGTGGAAAGGACTGAAATCCACTAATTTTATTTTTTCCTTTGAGCTAGCATATTTTTTTCTGATGTTTCAGTAATCTAGTACAGAAAGATATAGTTTTCCATATTGTGCACTGCTAATTTTCCTACCTATAAATGAACTAGTAGTAATAATAATGAAATTGGACATAATAGAGAAAGGTGCCTGTATAAAGTAAAACAGCCTATAAGATGGAATCAGTCTCAGGAGGAACAATTTTCACTCAAATGACCCTAAAAGTTTGTAATGTGGGTTTTGGATAAGCAGAGGGGGGAAAATAGCAGCATAGAGGGAAGCCTGTCAGCTGTCTTCACACATATGAAATAACCTATAAATCCTCTTCTAGACTCAACCCCCCTTCTTTCAAGATCATAGCAATCTCTTTTTCCATAAAGAAGAAATTGTTCAATATTTTCTTTTTCATAACAACAGTCCCTGAAACCTTTTTTGGCAATTAATTCACTCCCAGATATCACACATGGATTTTTTTTTTTTTTTTTTTGTCTCTTAAAGGTTCAACAATTCCCAAAGAGATTTTGGTCAGTTTTCATTTGTAGAGTCAAGCTTAGTTAGTTTTAAATGGGTTGAGACTAATGAAAAAATATGAGAAAGTGCAAAAAGGTCAAAGCAAAATGCAGAAGTCTTTCTCCTGACAACATTATCAGAAGTGTGGCCATTTCAGGACACAATAAAGAAGGAACTAAGAGAAAGGGAAGGATTTGCCTAAAGGCTAATGGAAAACACAATACCTGCAACAGAGTGTTGTCTTTCTCCCTTCTCTTTTGCAAATACCCCTACTTGACCTATATTCTCTAGGAATGAAGATAAAATTGAACTCAGGACTTGAAGTCCAACATTTTCAGCTACACAGAAAGTATTTTCGTTCAAATTCAGCCTTTTTTTAAAGCTATGCTTAGAACCTTCAAGTGTAACTGCAGCTTCATTCTGCTACACCATTTGAAAATCTATCACACTGTTTTACTTACCTGTGTTTATCATAAAGGAAGGGGCCAGAATGTCTTCTTACATCTTTAAAAGATGCCTATGCTGCCTTCCTCCTGGCTTTTAAGTCTTAAAGCACAGACAGAGAAAGATCAATAGAATGTGATGACACCTTACAAAAGCAGAATGTAAGCAAAGACAACCTCATGGCAGTGGTGACCTTGGAACTCATATCCTGATTTAAATGAGTTATGGGTGTTTGCTATAAGGCTAACGGCAAACTCATTGCATACAAAAATTTTTCACAGGCTCTAAGGGAATCTCCCAACTATTAGAATGGCAGAACAACAAAAGACTTACTGTACTTTTTAATACAATATTTGGTCTAAAACTCTACAGAGGAGAGTTGAAATGACAGCAGTCACTATATTGTATTCTTCCACCATGCTGCTGTCAGCAAATGTGCTCGAAAGCCTGAAAAACATTTTCTCTTACAGAGATGCCCAGATTGCACTTTTACAGTTTTACAGTTGTATTTTTGTCAGGAAAGGAAGAAATAAGATTAAAAATTACAATTCACCTCGGAATTGTTTTTAGGTTTTCACATATGTACTCTGAAAGTATGGTTTACATTTTTGACATCAGCATAAAGAAATCCTGAGATAATGTTGCTGAACTATTTTTAAATTAGATCTAAATCAATAAAGACTTTCCTTTTTTACTTTTTCATCATGACACCATGGAATATAGAATTGAAAAAGTGCCTGGATATTATCTAACCTCATCTTTTCCTGTAAGATTAAACTCAGCATGGAGGGCAAGAATGGAAGTTGCAGTTCCTTCACTAAACATTTCTGTCTTAGTATGAGGTTTTAGAATATTGTGTTTCTTAGATAACATTATATCTTCTTGCTTTCAGTATTTCTGCCACTTGGGTTTCCTAAATAGGAGGATTCCAAAATAAGCAAAGAATCATATTTGAACAACTCCTAATCAAGCTTCTCAGTGTGGATATTGCACACACCCAAGGTGTGACAGCAGGAATGAGAGTGATACTTGAGTAAAAGGAGCCAAAGGGGGAAATAGCCAAGGTTTCTCTAGCATTTTCAGTTATCACTTACATCTGAAGCCTGCACTTATTTCCTTGCTGGGAAGAAAAAGGTAATTTGTGAATCATTCCTTTGGCCTGGCATTTCAGGAGGGATCCAGTAGGGAAGTGAACGGAGATTAGGAATTATCATTTTGGAAAAAATCCTGCCAGTCTGTTGGGCAGAAGACTTACTTACAGGAAGGTCATTCCAGCAGTTGGGGGTTTTTTAAGCCTTCCTTTACGTCAATGACACTTTTCATTTTTACCATGAAGGAGATTAGTTACCGGGACATGACTCAGGCAGCCCTGGACCGTGTGAGGCGGAGGATTCCCCATGCAGCTCACTGCTCAGCAAGACACAGCATTCCATGCCAGCTGGCCCTCCCTGTCCTCCAGCTTTCCCTGCAGGAACATCCAGGTGCTTCCTTCATTGTCACCACAGGTCACCACAATAAACCACGCTGTCCTACCAACACCAGGAGTGATGCAAAGTCCTCGCTCACTGTGCGTGTATTCAATTTGTCTCCCAAAGGATTTGGCTCCCATAACTCCAGCCATAATTTATATGAGCCCAGAGAAGTTAGAGTACTGTCCCCTGTCCCCTCCCATAAATTGATTTGTGTCCTGATGATTACAGGAAATAAAGATTTTGAGACAATGATACAACTGGAAAGAGGAGAGCTATTTGAGAAGCTCTAGCTATAATTTCAGTCTCATCCAGATAGTTTTGCTGACATCACAGAGTCTAAACCAGACCTCCTTTAACAAACAAAAGGACTTTTAAAATGGTTTTTTTAAGTTGACATTGAAAATGAAAATTTTATCCCAGAATATACAAGGCATGCAGCATGGGTAAATCTTGTGGACATTGCTATGCATAGCATTATGGTTGTATTACCTTTTTTCCTCCTGATCTGCCTAAAGATACAACAGCCTGTCCCAAACCCAAGTTAACTATCAATTCAAGTTCAAAAATCTAACATTTTACTGTTTGACATGTGCGTCAGGTTAGCACAAAGCTAACTTTGCTACTTGGGTTTGCACAAAAAGAAGCACTTACTCACTGCCTAAAATATTGTGAAAGGAGGTGAAGAATTTTTTCATGATTAACAGCACTTGGCAAGGACCCTGTTTTAATCTGTTACAGCTTGAATGTTCAGTTTTTGTTTCAATCTAAACTTTAGGAAAATAATTAAATTTGTTTATATTTCACTTCTCTATCTCTACCTCTACCTCTACAAGGAATCCAGTATTAAGTCTAAATTCCAGTCAAAATATCGTGACATCAGAACCTGGCAGCAAGGTGGGCTGGGAATATTATTATCAAGTTGCAAATTCACATTAAATGCAAGAAAAAATTTCAGACTCGAAGCTGCACAATTCATAATTTTGTGTCAATTCAATGAATAGTATCAGTTGGGAAAAAAAAAAGATGATAGATTATTTTACTGGGTTGAAAGAGTTGGGAAAGGTTAGGTAAAAAGGTCAAACTAAATATGAAACACTTTATGTTGATGTGAGAAAAATTTACACTGACACCAAGCATATTTGGAGGGTTTTTTTTTCCTAACTGGTAATTCCAAGAAATTCTGTTCCATTTAATATAAATCATACCCCTCCTTTCCTCGTGCCACTTTGCTTGTTCAAGAACTCTTGTTCAGTTCTATTATGCTACTGAGAATTTTCAGATCAGCATAAGAAACACCATAGAATCATCTGGAGAAAATACTCAGAGCAAATCTAAACTATTCAGAGGCTAAATGTAAGAATGAGGAGGAGCCAAAAATAAAAAAAATCAAAACAATAAACATATGACAAAACATGATGCAGACAAACATAGGAAAAGTACTGCTGCCACATGAAAAGCTGACATATTTATGTCAGGAAGATAACGCATTTATTTCCATGCACATACATGCAAGAGAAGGAAATTCCAGGTAGAGATATGCAGGTACACCCTGAATATTGATTTCCAATAGAATCAAGTCACTTGAAATAAGCAGACGGGATGGAAATAAATCCCTGCTTTTCACAATCAGTTAATCCTTAGTAAATTCATTAATTTTTAAAAAGGAAAAGAATTACATGCAGAATTATGAATCTCAAATGGCAGTGGTGTTTCCTGAACAAAACAGTTACTGTTAGTGCTCACTATGGTAAGAGACCATTAGAAATTAATTTTTTGAATTGAAAACAAGAAGGCAGTTTTGCAAGACGATTGAACAAAGTAATTTATAACAAGAACAGACTGTTTCCCGTATCTGTTCCAATAAAATAACAGCTTTTCTCTAGGCTGTTTCAGATTTATAAAGAGCAGGATGAATTTTTCTGCACACATATAAAGTACTGGCATTTTGATGAGGTAATGGGAAATTTAAATTTACCCAATACACTGTAACACAATGTCTGAATATTCCTTCCTCCACCTTTTTTTCTCGATTAAAAATTCATGTTGCACTTAATTGCTCAATTTGCCCAAAGTGTAATAAACAATTGAAGAAGCCATTGAGTACTACATAACAAATACATTACTTAGTATGATATGACAAGAAATTACTGGCCCAATTAGTGACACAGATCCTTTGGTGAGAGGTAAGGAAAAAAATAAAAAAGATCCCTAATGAAAATAAGGTGCTCTGCAAAGACAAAACACAATCTTTATATATTGTACACTTTGAAGTCTAAGAGTGTCTCCTGGGAAAACTGAAAATAAGGCACTAAGCAAGTTACTGATTAAAGCCATTTACTTCCATGACATTTTGTGCTGTGTGTTGCCAGGGTGTATTAGGAAGATATAGGATTATCTGCTGTCCTGGGAGAGAGTTTGAAAAACTTGGAAAACATTGCAGGAATTATAATGTAAACTCTAGTTTTCCCAAAAAAATTATTGTTCCTAGTGTGAGTAATCTCTTGGTTTACATGCACCATGATTGCTGTTTCTTATCCACCCTGCAGAATCAAAGGGAACTTTGAGGGACAGTCTCCTGTGATGTGCCGAGTGTACACAACATCCAGAAAAGTCCCTCGGAGTTAAAAGCATTTGACTTTTCCCAGAAGACCCCCAGTACCTCACAGAATCAGACTCAAAGGGAAAATGTTAAAGATCCAATAAAAAAAAATAAGAAAAAAAGAAGAAAGCTTACTTGAAAGGAGAGTGTGGCTGGAAGGTCCAAGAGTAATAAATCAGAGCAATTAAATTCAGTGGCAATGCTTCTCTCACTTAAAAGGAAATTGCAAGGACTACAGTGCCTTGAATGGCAGTTTTGCTGCTGTGGTGTAAAATTTGAAATGTGTTTCACAGCTTTTTAAAGATACTGCTATATGCACTAAAATCCACAAAATATGAAACTTGCAGTTTTCCCCAGCATCTGAGTATATATAAGATCTTTCTTTATGGTAACTCTCCTCTGGCCTGAGAAAGAGCAATAGTAAATCATCTGCTTCAGATTATCTCCAGTCTTTTATTAAGCCACTTGAGGGATATTTCTATGGTTTAGAAATCAGCCACTAATAAGGGCAAAGAAAAT
Organism: Bombycilla garrulus; assembly: GCA_013400315.1. Lineage (NCBI taxonomy): Eukaryota > Metazoa > Chordata > Aves > Passeriformes > Bombycillidae > Bombycilla > Bombycilla garrulus. The sequence goes on along the minus strand of VXBU01011338.1, from coordinate 1,164,432 downwards.
GAGGACAGTACCAAATATTAGTACATCCTCAGACTGTCACCTTCACACTGTAGAAAAGCCCTTTAATGCAGGAAGCTGCCAGTGTGGAATTTCTTGGTAATTGGATTTAAGAAGAATTACTCTTGTGATGAGCAAAACCCAGTCCTATATGCTACTCTGGATGGATCTCCATTTATGACAGATCTGCAAGAGACAAGAGCCAAAGAATCTGTAGCGATAAGAGACTGCACCCAAGGATGTTTCTGCAATCAGCCAAACACATAAACAAAACTCAAAATTTACTTCCCAAGAAAACTTTATCTTCACTTTTGTTCCCTTTTCAAGCTTTCTCTACAGAAAAAAAAAGTAGAAAGAGAAGAAAACAAGCAAACCTTTGGGAAGTCCCTTTTGTTGCAGTTAACTACCACTGTACTTTACTACATCTTGCCTGTTAATTGTGAAACTTTATAGAAAGTACAGTGTTTAGCAGACAAGTTGGAAAAAAATAAGTCTGCTTATGAGCACACCTGCATTTATTTTATACCAGAATAATTTCACCAACTAGACAGGTATGACACAAGATTCATTTGAGAAAAAAATCTCTTTCCAGTTCTTGTCTGGTTTTCTGAAGGCCTGATTCTCTATAATTGTGTATAGTACTTAATTTTAAGGAATCCATCATAAAAGCCTCTGTTCCTTGCAGGTAATTAAATCTTTATATCTATTTACTCTGACTACATTAGAAAATGAAAACTCCCCATCCCACTGCCTAACTCAGCAGTAGCAGAAAAGCACAGTAACATCTTGAGTTGGAATGCAAAACGAAAAACACACCTGTAAATTATCCTGTTAACACTACCATCCTTGTAACTCAAGCAAAGAGCACACAAAGCAAATATGTAGTGAGTGCACAATGTAAACACATCACATATGCTTAATAACAATGACATTTCACTGGCACAGAGAGCACTTCAAGCATACCGAGAAAACTGAGTGTGCTCCACTAGCCAGGCTTTCTAAAGGAAACAAGAACCCTCATGGAAATGTTCCTTGGAAAACAGTGGCCAGCTATGGCTAAAGGCATTAATCTTCATCACAGCCCATCCTTTTCTCCTGTCACTAATCAATAGAAGAAGAAAAAAAAGTGGGTAAGGGGGGCTGGACAGGGGGAGAAAACCTTCACATTGTCACACAAGTGAGTAGAAAACTGTACAAAACTTAATTTCACATGGTTACACAGCTTCATAGAGAGAATTGGGAAGCTGGTGTGGGCTACACTGAATTTTTAGGGAATATTTTCTCATCTACATTCTAAAGTTGGTTAATTAAAAGAAGATGAAAAAATAAATTCATGTCTGTTATTCTTCATTCATGTTCTATATATGCCTACATGTTTCATGTATATCTGCTGATTTCAAACAGATAAAGCAGATCCGCAGTGGGCAGATTTTTCACTTGTCCTGGTAGCTATGTCTGCCTCGTACTTTGTTGCAAACTGAAGACAAGTTCAGATTTTTTAGAAACTTACTTTTTACTTTCCTATAATATATATTGTGGTTTTATATATATCATATTTCTTCTTATACTGCTAGAATACCTGTAATGTTATTCTTAGAAAACGCCTTCAGATACTTTCATGACATATCTGACTTTTTGTTCACAGAAGTACTTTCTCCACTTTGGAAAGCAGGACCAATATTCTAACCTGAGAGACCTACACTTAAGCACATTTACCACCTCAGAGAACATAGTTCCTAAAAGTTAGTCTTAAGATATTTCAGCTGTTATGTGGTTTACACATGTTAATAGAAACACAGAAATAATATATTGTATATTAACAAGGAAACATAGCTCAGATTTAGTGATAACTACTATACCACTACTAATAATAGTCACTGCTACAGAAAAGAGAATGAGTAGCTGTCAGTCTCTCCTCATTTGTATGCAGTTCAGCTTCATCAAGATAGAAAATGGTCTGATTACATTTAATTACAAATCCACCATACAAATAAAGTCGCATATTCTAAATATTAACCTTGTTAAATAGTATGAGAAAAATAATAAACAAAGCCACTAAAAAAAATCCCAGAAGTGACAAAAATAATAAAATTGTGCCATTAAAAACCCTGAGCTACTGTACATTGAGGAAAATTAATTTATGTGGAAATGGCTTACACATATTTGAACAGCACCTGTTCAAAATGCAAAGGCACAAGAGTACTCTGTATTTATCAAATGACTTCATGCAATATTACTGTATCATACTTTTAATTAGCAAACTCTGTGCAACAGATTTAATGATATACAGTAACTCCACACTCACATCCAGTTTTACTCATGATTTAATAATCTACCAAACAAACCACACAAAATTTCAAGGTGTTCTGGATTTGTTGTTTTTTTTGGTTTTTTTTTACCTTAGTTAAAGAGAAATGAACTGTTCTGCCTTCTAGAAAAAGACAACAGAACAAAACTACAAAATGAGGGACTTTTGTTACTGCTGATTAAGACAAAATTAATATGAAAATCACAACATACTCCCTACTAATGACACACTTCCATTTGCATCCTTTTATTCCTGGGGAGGGAGAATAGCAGAACTGAAGAGGATGCCACAAATCGTGAGTGATGCTACATGAAGGGTATTGCTGAAATATTTTAAAATATTTTAAAGCTGAAAGGCTTTTCTTCTTTCAAACTCTAAAAGATTGCAGACTGATTTTACCCACAATCTATTGCATTAAATTCTTCTAGGGAGGACTCAGCCACATCTTCCTTAGCCAAGAGTGTGAATATCTATTCAAATACATCAGTCTGATAAGGGTTTCATTCAAGACAAAAGGGAGTTGGTTAGATCCGAGGCTGTGGTGAAGATTGAAATGAATAACATTTCAGATTTATGTGTGCTGCTCAAACTCTATTTTTATAGAACATGCAGAAAATTTTGGAATGAAGGAGACTCCTCAATAGCAGCTAATCTTAATACTGCAGTGAACTAACAGGACTAGCAGATTTCTGTTAATTGACATCCCTAATCCTTGCACTCAGAAAGAATATAGGTGCTCACATTTTCCCAGGCATGTCCTTCATGGTCCTACTCCTCTAGAAACCCTCCATGTCCTTCAACTGATTTCAGTTAAAACTGACACACTGCCATTACAGCATAGTCCTTGAAATTCAATGTACATTCCTCATGAAAGGAGGAAGAAATTGACCCCAGAATACCTATTTAAAATGTTGTGTGATTTAAAAAAAATATTGAAGGAATTTTCTTTTTCTCTTTTTAAAAAGAACTTGGCAACATTTGTGTTGACTTGGGTAGCTTTCAGAGTAATCACTTCACAAAATCCTGCTTCCTGTTCTCCTGCCTCACTCCCCAGCCGTCTCATCCAAACCTATCCACATAATCTCATTAAAGTATGAGTCTACATTCAAATTTGATAGCTAATTAACATTGCCTAATTCCACAACTAATAATGATTAAGAGCCAAATCAGTTTATTTTCTTTGAAAAGGGCTATTTAAACCTTTAGACAAAATTCTGAAAGGACATCAACAAGCCACCTACAGATGTTATTTAGGATCTTGGCTATCTGTATTCCTACATTATACACATGGTGTCTCTACAGAGTTTTGCACCAGCAGTTAAAAATTCACACACCTGGTGGCATCCAGAAACCCTGCCTAGCACAGGGCAGGCTACTGACTCATGCTGCTAGGCCATATGGCTTTTGATCCCTTCAGAAAGTGGGCTCGGTTCTCCTGGGTTTCCCATGCAGACACATCCTCTGACTCTCCAGATGACCTCAGAGGTTTGGAAAACTCTATCCCGTGCCATAACAGGTCAATGCAATGAACTAAAAAGCAGCAAATTAAATGGGGCATCTGAAACATCCTTCTGAAACTGAGTGAATGAGGCTCAGCACCTCTTTGCTCCTAAGGTGGACTCAGCTCTAATGGAAGACAGATTCCCTATTGATCTTGTTGGGCAGCTGAAGGCACCAAGCTAAGAGGGAGGTTTATGCATTCAAAAAAAGGTAAGAAAGGGTATTCCTAAAGATAAGAACTGAAAACACAAGCTGGAGTAACAAAGTGAAGCAAAGAGAGGGTGAAAAAAATTTAGGGCTGGTCAGTAGCAAACAAAATTGCAACGGGTATGAGAAAAAAATTTGTCATTGGAAAAGGAAATACAGAAGCTGGGATATGAAAACAAAAAGGAAAAAATAATAAAGAAGCAGTCTAGTTTTATGAGCTAATCTATTGGGATTTCTGCAGACCATACAATAACTCCACAGAGTTGTCCTTTAGGACCTTGATGCAAAGATTATTACTTAGACTCTAATGGGCTTTGGATTAGGGAGGAGCCCTAGAGTATAAATTTATTTATATCTTCATATATAATTCAGGTCTGTCTACCAACTGCAACATATACTGGGTACAGAATTTAAACAGTTCCTTTCTTTGAACCTGGACACTCGTATGCAAAAATGTTATTTGTCAAAGTTAGGTTTATGGTTGGACTCCATGGTCTTACATATCTTTTCCAGCCTAAACGATTCTATGAGTATATAAAATTCTTACCTCCCCTTATTCATCCCTACGCACCAGTGGATCAGAGGGGCATGTCTCCCAGCTTGCATTTTGATAAACTCACTCACTTTAAAAAACTCTGATCAGGAGTAACATTGAGCTGGTCAAACAGCCTCATGTTTCCCTAATACACCCCAAATACTCGCCACAAATCAACCTGTTCTACAGCTGAATACATCCACACAAGTAATGAGTGAAACATAATAGCTGAAAAAAATTACTGATAGTACGATCCTTACATCCAGGGTATAAAACCACTTTAATGTTCTATTTATAAGCTGTGCCTCTGTTCTTACAGAATACATTAAATAGGCTGGCATTTAAATTGAGTGCCTTGGGGGAGACACATCTCCTGAAGCATTTAGTCACCTACATTAAGAAACAAGACTTCTCCCCAGTTTAGCAACAGGTTTTATAAATGTGTGAAAATTCTTTATGGATGTATTTGTTAAAAACACAAGATCTTTTTCACACCTGTAAAAGGCATTTAATAATCCTTAGGGAGAGTTTTTTCCAGTTTCAACAAGTAAGGCATTATATTCGCTTTAAGTGGCATGGTAAGGGTTTCCATTTGATCTTCTTGATTTTCTTAAAAAAAAAAAAAAAGATGCTCTTAATTAAGCCTACAGTTATTATAAATCAATGGGGTGGCATGAAAAAATACTACTTACTAATTAAAAAAAAATCCTAATTGGACACAGAATGTGGGCAGACTGGTGCAGAGTATATGCAACCAATCTCTAGGGAAAAAATGTCCAGGGTAAACACTTTAAAATTAAAGCTTTTCTGTTGACTGAATGTTTAGTCCACATAAATAAGCTCTCCTACTTGATAGCTTCAATTTTTCTTAAATGCAGTGATTCTAATTTTTTTTGAGCACTGCAACTGTCAAAATATTATTACAAAACTCAGAGCAAATAAATGTATACTCTTTGATTGTGACCAAGATTGATTTGACCCTGATGCTGCTACTTTTGGAAACCAATTTTCTTAATCACATAGTCCTCCTTATGAAACAGCTCATTTATAGATTCTTCTCTTTTTGTAAACGAAGGCAAGGTCAGCTACTCTTTAGCACAATTTATTCCAGTATGTCCATGCCTAAGAGAGGAGGACTGAAAGAAAATTCTCTCTATGGAAAACACATTATACACCCCATTTCAATAGTGCATTATACAACAGTGTTTCAATATATTAAATAATCTACTTGATATAGTGGTCCATATTATGAGTCTTGTATTCATTCCCCTGCAGCGGTTCCAGATTCTGTTCCACAGAATAATGTAATGCCACTCTCAGTTCTTGTCCTGCGTTACTTTATTTCAGCTCATATTACTTCATTCTACATATGGTTCTTTTTCTATTATGGCATAGTTGCAATATGTGAATCACCATAACTGTGATATCCTCTCAATATCGACCGAGTGATAGTTCCCTTTCGTTGGGTAAAATTGCAAAATGAACCAAGACAAAATGGTACAGGTTTACCATGTGCATCTTCAACACACATTTCCATAGCTGGGTTTTTACCTGGCTTACATTGCTCACCTTCAGAGCATGCATTTATAAAGCAAACAAGGTAAACTGTTGCATGTGAAATAAGTATTTTAAGAGGAACTGATTTCTGCAAGTATTCTTCAAAAGCAGATATCAGAGCCCAGCATTGCTGTACATTAATAAGTAGCAATAATCCATGAATAACCATTGCATGAAGAACTAGGACCTCATTAGAATTGTGTCATGGAATATGAATCAGCTGAATGAATCTTTTGGTAGTAATAGACCTTGGGACCTTGTATAAAAGACCACCTCTCCTCGGACAGGAATAATTTCTTAAGCCACAGCTTTTTCTGGAGCCAGTGTGAGCAACTGGTGCTGAAAAATACAATCCCTGGTAAGGACTGAAGAAAGGAGAAAAAGGACAAAACATGGCAAACTGGGATAGAATGGATAAAAAGTTACAGAATCATAGAATGGTTCAGGCTGGAAGAGACGTTAAAGATCATTCAGTTCCAAATTCCCTGCCATGGGAATCTGGCATGGAACTAGACTAGGTTGCTCAGGGTCTCACCCAGCCTGGCCTTGAACGCTTCCAGGGATGAGGCATCCACAGCTTCTCTGGGCAGCCTGTTCCAGTGCTTCGCCACCCTCACAGTATATCTAGCCTAAATTTCCCTCTTTCAGTTTCCTGGTCCTATGACAGCAGTTCTTGGAGAGTCCATCTCCATTTTCCTTGCAGAACCCCTTCAGAAACTGGAAGGTTGTTATTGGGTCTCAATGCAATTCGACTTTTATTTGTCTATCTAATTACGATAAACAGTTTTTGACTCAATGTCTCCCCCATCCGAGTGGGGGAATGTTTAATGACTTAGCACAGTAATTTTTTGCTGATTTGCAGATGAAATAAAAAAAGGGAATATAAGCATTTTTGTATTCCTTTCCTAATATTTATTTCCCAGCTCCTGCCTGATGAAAAGTTTCTAAAAATGCTTGAGAAAGAGAAGGCTGAGTGTAGCCCCTTCTAAATCCAAACTCCTCTGCAAATGTATATGGGATTTCAGCACAAAGTAAAGCTTTGCAACTATCACTCTTCCAAGTCTATACATTCTGCTCTCAGCAAGAGCAAAGATTAATTAATCTAGCTAGAGTCTTCCATTTTGGCAAACTTTTGGAGGAGAAAAACTCTTATTAGCTTTAGATATTTTTAATTACAAGTTTAAGAGATGATAAAAGACAAAGGGCATTTCTCAGATCCTTCAGGTTTTTTTTAAATAACTAAGTCTTTGATTAACCCACGTTTAAAGGGAAATTATTAATCCCATTTAAAGGAAAATAATTAATCACATTTAAAGGAAAATTATTAATCACAGCAAGATGTTGTCAATCTTAGGCTAATAACCAATTCTACTAGCATTATACATGACAAAACCTACTGTACCAAAAAGCTAAGGCTGGCAATTAAAGAGCTGCCCCAACTTTGCTAAGGCAGCTCATGCATATCACATCCCAGTTCCTTCCAAAAATTATCTAATCAAGTTTGCAGACAAGAATTGTCTACTAAAAATACAAACCAGCACTCAGCCAGAGTTATAATTTCACAACAGGTCAACAAAGAGCATTTTTACAGGAAAACATAAAAGAACAGACATAATTTATAGTTATTTAGTTAGTGCATTTTGAACCAAAAAGACTGACTATTTCACAAATCTGCACGTCCTCCTGTGCATGTGCTTAATTCATGGATTTAAGGGAGCTGGTTTTAGGATACATCTAGAAAGAAAAGAAAAATGGGTTTATGTTCCTGAGTTTTGTAAAGCTGTTTTGTAAAACTGTTCTCCAATGAACTAGAGATACCCAAAACAAGTAGCAAACACTTCTACTACAAGGTACCAGAGAAGTTCTCTTTTTTTCCTGACACAAGAAGCCTCTAAGACTGAAGCTTGCTTTCTGAAACTCTCCTCACATTTAGGCATGGCTAACACTAAATGTTATTGTCATGACATTGAGGTGGGATATGAAGGGGTACAAAAGAAATTAATAGCATTAAAAATTCTATCATTTTAATTCTGTGCAATGTCCCTATTTTTTCCCTTATTACCATCATGATGAGTGCTGAAAGATACTAAACTATTTCACTATAAAATTCAAATACAAATATTCTCATATTTTCATAGCACACAATCATATACTCCTCTATTTTATTTTACAGAACAGCTACCCTGGTTTTTACAATGATAATTGGCCATAGACTTGAGGATCACTTACCATTTAATCTAAAAAAGGAGGTGAAAAATACTGGAGGAGGAAAAGGGACAAAGAAAAGAGACCATTCCAGTTACTTTTGAAGCAAGAAAGGTAAAGGTTTGAAGGATAACAACTGCAGTTTCAGCAGATTTGGGAATTGATATTTGGAACCAAATCAGGCATATGAGAGGAAGAAGCAAGAACTCCTCTCTGAAGTGGTAAGGCTTCCTGATGGAGCTGAAATTTCTGCTCTCCAGACTGAGAACAGGAGCAAAACTGGATCACTTACAATTAATCCCCTTTGTCACTCTTTCATGCCAAATCTGCAACTCTGAGTATTAAAGAATCATTAAAGCACAGGGATCTGGTATCTTTCAAAAGTAATAAATCACTTACCATAGGCAAATTTATTTAAAAATTTGTACATACTGTGCTCTGGTTATCACACAGCTCCAGCTCTTGTTACGTGAGTGTAGACTTAGAGTGCAACCATCAGGTACTAAGTCCAGTTAGATTTATATTCCAAAAATTAATTTCACCTAAAAGGTACCACATTTATGATTTTTGATGCCACAGTTGTACCTTAACACAAGATTGCACCTGCCAAGAAAAGATGGGATTACAACTGCAGTGAAAAAAACAATGTGGGGAAATTCAGAGAAAGCACAGGAGAAATGTCACATGTTTTATAAGATCCTGGGGACAATTCCCACCTGTCTGGGTGAGGCTGAGGCAGCAGAGGATCTGCCATGCTCCCAATAGGTCAAATGGACTGTGCTGCAGAGGGTACACCTTGCACACTCAGGGGAGCTTCTTACCTCTGCAGTTATCTCACCTCTGATTCATATGGCCTAAACCCTTCTCCAGGGACTGAAGGATGTAACAGCTCTTGATGAAACTATCAAAGATCCGAGGCTGAAGCACCAGCAGGACACTTAGCAGTTTTTCAGGCAGCAGCCATGAGTGCATGGTACAGCCTTAGCCACGTCTATTCATGTCCCTTTCAGGATTTACTGCACCTGGATCTAGGTCATATCATCTCACTGAATATCACATACCCCTTAGCATAAGCTCAGGAAGAAAGAATCCTCTCTATAGCCTTAATATGTGCAGAAAACACCTGTGTTTATGAAAAACAATGGTTCTCACCAGAGTACAGCAATATCTGACACCGTAAGGAAATCCATCAAAAATTATTATCTAGTTTAGGACAAAGCAGCCTTTTATAGACCGTAAGTGTAACTGGAACACACATAACTTATTCCAATTAGCTGGAAGTCCTGACATAGCAGGTGGCAGCAGTGCATCCATTACTATAATGTGGAAAATATATGGTGCATGGCAACAGGCAGTTGTATTTGTCTTGATTATGGAACCTGGAAACAGCACTTTCTATCCTATCTGCTGTGGAAAAAATAATTTTTTCTGACCCTCGAATGGAAACGAGCCTTTAACAACGTACACAGGTGATACTTTCATGTTTCTTCTGCTAAATGAATATCAGGGCTATGAGTCTTCTATGGACACTTAAACACCCATTACAAGAGAATTTTATTGTGAACATGAAGTAGTAAAAAGCCAAAAAGAATTTTAGGTTATACAGGCAATTAGAAATCCCCCAAGCCAGAGGAGGGAAAAGATCTTCTTACCACACTACACAAGGCAACAGTAATGCATGCACTAATAGCATATGTGAAATTATAAACCTTTGTCTCCCTTCTGGAAACAGTAATTATTTGTCATTATTGCTCTGAACTCATGCTGCAATTACAGGTTTCCCTCTAGTCAATTCAGCCATAGGAGATCTGGATCTAAACTCAGCCTGTCTTCTCAAACATGCTTATGTATCAATGGGAATTATACAAACACAGCAGCTACTTCATCATTCCCACCACAGATGCCTAAAATATGAGAGATCAAACACAACTAACCAGATTCATGTTTTTTATATTCTATTGTTAGAGAAAAAAAATGCTTGTTGCAGTTGGAAATGAGAGATTCCTGTACAGTCAAACAAGACACTAAAATCCCTGAAGAAATAATATCCTGATGCTCTTGCTGACCCTTTGGCTTAGCCACATTTTAAAGCAGTGGATGACACTGTTGCAAATGCCTGACCTATGAACAATACACGTAAATCCCTTTTTAAATAATAATTACAGAACATTATTCCTTATCCATTCATTCATGAAATATTTTACTCAAGATTGTTACCAACCCTACAGGAGGCAGAGAGGAATTTTTAATTTACCAATGGGGAGCCTGAGAACAACTGGCAATAAAACTCACTCCCCACTCCCTGCCCTGGTCAAATACTCCATGGGAATACAGTTGTGCAATTATTTGGGACACACAGAAACTGAAATCACACCTTTATGTACAAAGGCAGCTTTTGAGAGAAGACACAGGTAAATAAATCTCATTGTTAACGGTGCAGGAGATCAGAATCTGGCTCATTAAACATTTCAGTGGAATTTCTGCCTTAGCTATCTTAATAATGTCTTATTGTTTTAATGCTTGCAATGTGTATTGGTTTTGGCTGGAATAGAGTTCAATTTGTTTCTAGTACTTACTTTGGGACTGTGTTTTAGATTTGTGCTGGAAGAAGTGAGGCCTTTTCTGCTTCTCATCCCACTCCACCAGTGAGCAGTGAGGTGCACAAGAAGCTGGAAGGGGACAGAGCTGGGACAGCTAAATGTCCAAAAGGACATTCCATACCCTATGGCATCACACTCAGCATAGTGAGCTGGGGGAGGAAGGAAGAAGAGGGGGACATTTAGAGTGATGGTTTTTGTCTTCCCAAGTCACTGTTACATGTGATGGAACCCTGCTGTCCTGGGGATGGCTGAACACCTGTCTGCCCATGGGAAGGAGCGGACAAAGTCCTTGGTTTTGCTTTGCTTGCATGCATGACTTTTGCCTTACTTATTAAACCATTTTTATCTCAAACAACAAATTTTGTCATTTTAACTTTCCAGATTCACTCCCCCATGGCACTGGTGGTGAGTGAGTGAGGAGTGAGTGAGAGCGAGCCTTGCTTGGTGCCTGGGCTTGAATCATGACACAATTTTTATTAAAAGGAAAATGTGCACACACAAACACATCCATATACACACACGTGGGCATGACTGAACAGTAGTCTGCTTCAAAAAGCCCGTAATTTTGAACCCAGTACTGGTTCCCAAAGATGGAAGGTGAAGACAGCTGAAGGTTTTTAGCACAACCAGGAAACTATCTTAACAAGGCAGTAGTATTATTGGTGGTTAAACTGGGATATCTGGTACGTCCACACAAGCCCATGGATAGTCTGCCCCTTCTGCAGACTCTGCTCTCCTTCAAGGCTCCCAACTTACCATATTTACCATGCCTGAAAATTACTGATTTGGCCCTTATGTAGGTGTATTTTCAGAAAAGCATATTTACGTAGGAGGCGAAGCATTACTTTCTTCACTGAATAAAGAATTATTTGTTAAAGGGAAACAAAAAAACTGTAACTGTTTTTCATTTAAAGTCATCTTTTCTGAAAGGGATTGGATAAAAGACCAAAAATTCTAAGTATAATCATTTTATTTCACATGCATGAATTAGTATATGGGACAGCTAAACGCCAACTGGTATCATCATCATGTCTACTAAGTTAAAACATAGTGTTTTGTTATTCTTACTAACCATTTGTGGGGGAAATTTTAATTCTGAAAGCAAAAGTGGCCTGTCAAAAATACTCTGTTATAAGAAATTTTAGAAGAGGAGACAGGAAATGTTTGTTCATATTGTTCATTTAAAGAAAAAAAAGAAAGACAGTGCTGCAGAAGATAACAAAAATTATGCATAAGTAGAGGTCCATGCTAACTTTCAGCAGGGCTTTAGCCTGTTGTTTTCATTTATATTTAAAATACAAAGACATTTTAATTAAATTAGCATTTATATAGAGAGTTCTTAAATTAATGGAACATTTAAGAACTACCCAGCATATAAAATGACATCCTTTAAATTGCTAAAATATCTGGATAATATTTCACCATGTGTAGCTTTCACTTCAGGGATAATTCACTTGTCTGTCTGGGCAATAGTGTTTACCCCATACAATTTTTATCCACTACATAAGATTCCCAGGAACATAAAACAAGCAGCAGCGAAGGCCCTTTGTCTCCTTTCTTAAATTAAACAGGACTGTCCATATCTTGGGAGGCATTAGCTTCCCTCCCCAGCTATCAGCTGGGAATGCTGGTCAGGCTGGAAGGAGAGCTGTAGCTCTCTAAAACACCAGCAATATTCTCCTGGCTCTGGAGTTGGTAGCAATGAAAAGGAATTTTTATCCACTGGTGCAATCACACCTTTGTTTAGATAACTCTCGCTGAGATTTGAAGAGTCACAGGAGTGTTTTCAACAGATCTGCCAGCACAAATGATTTAAAATTCAATATAGATACCAAACCTAACTGGCAACCAGTCATGAATCACTGCAAAATGCAGCTTCCAACTATCTCTGCCAGGAAAGGATCTGACCTAGGTGATTCTGACCACAGTCAGCAGCATCCTCTGCATCTCCTGGTACAGACACACCTCAGGGCCAGGCTTGATGAAAACACCTGAAAACCACAGCTTGGCAGCATCTTGGGCTGGTGAGGATGTGGCTCATTCACTCACTGTCAGCACAGGATGCAGAAACTTCATACAGTGGTCAAGTTCATCCTTATTTCATTTTTTTTTTCAGAGTGTCTGAGTAATGATGTCACAGAGAGTTTATTGTGCATAATATCACTGCATTAGTGAATCTGCGACTGTGTGTATTGAAATGACACCTAAAACAATTTAATGGCCAAAACACAACAATTTGAATCAGCAACACTGAGTGCCAGTGGTGACACTACCTAAAGACCCAAATCTGAAATGCAAAGGACAAGCAGGGAACTGGAGAGTCCCCTTCTCTCAAATGTGTTACAATCTTGGATTCCATTTCCTGGAAAACTACTAGTAAGATATGAACTTACTGAGAAATTGTAATTGTTTTTTCCCCTACTACAATTTAATATACTTTATCAGATAATTAAAATTGCAAAGCTTCAAGGTAAATGTTCTAAAGGGTCTTTGGCTGACTGACTGCAAAAGAAAACACAGAGACCATGATTTAGAATTAAGATAGAATGATTGAACATGGCAATACATCCTGACTTCTTTAAAAGGGTTATCTATAAATATTACATGTATGCCAATACATTTTAACTACTATATCTTCATTGTGCATATTTAACTCCTTGACAATTATGCAATATAACTCAGAACATTTGGATTGATGTCTCTGCTGAAATCAAAAACAAGACACCTTTTATATATTGCTAAGCACTGTCCAAGAACATTTAATGGGCTCCAGTGAAGATGTAACTAGGGTATATCTAAGGTAATGGAATAAGCTGTCTTCTAGCTCTGTTTATTAGGAAATACATCATTATTAAATTTTAATCCATTCCATAAGAAAATAAGAAAAGGAGGAATAACTGTAGCAAGACAAATAGCCTTATTAGCAGATCTAAGAATACCTTTATTTCAAAATTGGATTAGAGGTATGACAGACTGTGCCACATAGCAAAAAAAGGTCTGTGCCATTTATCAAGGAATCTAAAATTTGATAAAATGCATGTGTGTGCAGAAGGATCGTTTCATAAGCACATTTAAGTGAATATGATACAATAAAATGAGCCTATGGACATGTGCTGAATAATTATTTATGATAGCAGTAAAATATGATGGTGGCATTTATTATTTCAGAGTTTTCTGCATGACAGGTAATGTGTTTTTTTTTCTTTTCTGATTATGATTCAGTGCTACATCATTATTTTTAGTTTTTCTATTGCATATATGCAACGAACCTATACTGTATGAAAAAAAAAACATTTTAAAAATGCCTCAACAAAATTAAAAACTCAATACCACACTGCAAATCTAGAACCTGAAAAAACATCTTTCTGCATCAGAGAATACAAATTGACCTAGTACCTCTGAGATCTGCTAAAATATCTCATTGACATTACATTTCTATTAGATAAGAGTAATGCTCCCTGACTTCTCATCGCTTCCTGCTATGAGTGAAGAAAGTTATAACGATGCCAAAGAAACAAAAGGACACTGATTCGAATTTTATACCAAATGAACCTTGCTCTAAGGAACTAAACAGACTTCATCAATGCAGAGATTTTGCAGTGGACAAGTTCCATCCAGACCACTTTGGTGCATATTGTTAGTGCCCATTCAGTAAAATCTGGACTTTTAGGGACAATCTTCAGCCCCATCCTCTTGCAAATCTTATTTACAGCCCCTCTTCTCTAAAGAGATCACTTGTGCCAGTGTAATATGAAAGAGGATTTCAGTATATGGGGAACAGCTTATTAATTTTCCACAGCTCTTGAGCTATTTTGAAACCTACCCTGGAGAGTACTGTCAGCAGTAAAGAGTGATTATTTCCTCAGCTTTCCTGTCTTTTTCTATTCAATCCATCTGCTTAGCACAATGGGCTCACAACCTCTGAATGAAATTTCTAGATGCCACAAATATTAAAAATGGTAACATCCACTAAGATAAGAAAAAAAGACATGCTACATGATGTATTATTAAAAAAAAAAAAGGAAAAGAAAATTATGAAAGAAAGGAACTGCTGACCTTCTCTCTGTGACTGCTGGCTCTTCATATCTGTGGGTATTGCGCATGGTAAATCAGACAGTCTCACTGCAATCTAGAAAGCCTCGCCCCGGTCATTGTCACAAAAAATGGCCTGTGAAATCATTCTGATGAACTATTAATTATGCTAACAGTCCAACAGTAAATGAAAGCAACTAATCCTTTTCAGCAAAGCTGTCTTCACTGAATGAAATCCTCACCTCATTCACATTCACTCATGGAATCGAGAGAAAACACTTTCCCTACTGATGCCAACATTCA
The DNA here is from genome assembly GCA_013400315.1 of Bombycilla garrulus. NCBI lineage: Eukaryota > Metazoa > Chordata > Aves > Passeriformes > Bombycillidae > Bombycilla > Bombycilla garrulus. Next base: position 1,149,188 of record VXBU01011338.1, on the reverse strand, counting down.
AACATCCAGAGCAATTACATGAAGAGGGAACATTTAAATGGCAAACAGTATCTGTAAAACAAAATGACACAAGGTGAAGCCACCAGTTCAAATCTCAACTCAATGCATTATGACTGCCCTTCTCACTTAATAGACATCAGATAGCATAAGCAACTGGAATTACAAGACAAGCAGAGAACAATATTTAAAGGAACTGCTCCTCTTATGGACACAAAAATGTAAGCAACGATGAGGAGTTTGTAAAGATTTGACTTAAACCAAAAGACAGGCAAAGCTCATCTGTAATGGCATGAGAGCTCAGTTTGGTGTTCTGGCACACACAAAGATCCCTATGTTAGCCTTTCTCTATATCTAAAATAATTACAGTAGCTCTATAAAAATCAAACCAGGTAACTGTGGAGTTACTCCCAGGGGAGCGAGTGAGGAAAACACAGAAATTTTCACGGGGAGAAAGTATGTCCATTTATCTTAAACAAAGGTATGCTGACTACTCAACTAATTTTCTTTGTCTTTTTGCCCTCTCCCATGTCTTTGCATACCCCTTTTTTCTGTTTTGTTTTTTTTCCATGTCATTTCTGTCAATTCCACAGTGTGACCTAGACAGCAAAGGAAGGAAGAGTGGCATTTTTTCAGTAACTAGCACATTGGTTTAATGCTCCTGCATCTTAGCATTGCACAACGCAATGGAAAGAAACAGCAACACAGAACTCGAGTCCTTCATTCCTTTTCCCATTCCAGGCTGCCGTGTGACTTTTGGAGAGATGCTTTTCACATTTAGGTAGGCAAAGGTGTGTGTTTTCCTGGGAAAAACCACAAGGCTGTTCATTAGCAAGCACAAGCAAAAACAGAGCAGAGTAATCCTTAACCTGTGCTGCACTGGTTTTGGTTTGACACACAGCCCTGCCCAAGGAATTGCTCGCAGAGGGATGACTGAAGCCTGGCATATGCTGAGCCAGCACGGGATCTGCTCTAAGCTGTGCCAGTGGAGAACAGGGTGTTACACGCTCTGGCCATGCCCCAGTTACAGCTCTTACATCACGGGCAAGTGCACAAGGGACACAGAGGGAATTTTCAGGGGGCCAGTCTGGCCAGTGTGTGATTTCTTTGAGTCATTCAAGAGGAGATAAATGCAAAGCTGATTCACTGTGTCTCAGCTCCTCTCTGTGAAACAGGAATAACCATTCCACACAAGCCTGTGCTAAGATAGGCAGCAGCGCTGGAGAGACACCAGTGCATATGCAGGACAAGGGTTAATGCATGTGCTAGTTGTCCACATGACAGAAACAGAGGGTTTTTAGTAACTTGAACTCATTTATACTAAGTCTCATTTATCAATAATGACTGCTCATTTTCTCCCTCTGATCTTGCTTTTTCTCTGAACCACCCTCTGTCAATTAACTGACTGATACAGAAGATAAAAGTACCACGGCACACTATATGCGCATGTAATTTTATTCCTAGATTACATATATATATTTTTCTTTTAGTTTTTCTTCCATTTCAATTAATTACATTTGGAAGAAGAAAATAAGCAAGAGAATGATTATCAAATAGCCAGTTGAGCTCAAGTTAATAAAAAAGTTTTGCAAAATCTCGACCTGTTTATTTACTCACACTACTGTTGCTATGACCAACTTAGGATAAGTCTTTCTCACATCTGCAGCAGTGACCTTGTACTGAAACACTGATGTTCGTCCCTCTCTCAAATGCCAGCAAAACCAATATAGGATACACTGATTTTGCTGAATCCACCTTTCCAAACTCTGTAAGTTCCTGGGCATGGAAATATTATCCTACAAGAACAGTGAACAGATAGGATCTCAGGAATCTTCAGGTGAGTCACTTATGATTCATATCAGCATCCATAGCTGCCTTTATTGATATGTAAACTATATATCACATGTTTTTCCCAGTTTAATTATTTACCTTTACTGACCTCAGACTCTTTGAAGCTAAACTTCTGCACACTTATGTGGGGGTTGCATTTTCATTTAGATAATCATACAAGTGGCAAACCACTGCCAGCTACTACTGAAATTTAAGTGTCTGGATTAGGCATTTACTGGCCACTGTTCTTCTTAGCAGACCAATAACGCCTCTTAGCTGCATGCTTAACTGCAATTTTACAATATTTTACACAGTAAGAAAGTCAAATATCTCAAAATGAGATGTTTGGTTTTGCTGTTGTTGCTGCAAAGTAATGTTGCTACTATTCTTTCTTCACCAAGTTCTCCCTCTAAATGCCATACAGTGGAATTTACTACACTCTTGTCAGACAACAGCTAAAGCTGTCAAATTGTGCTGAGTGGTGAAAAGAAACTTCAAGAGATAATGTGAGAAAATGCTACAAAAGTTAAAAACCATCATTACAAAATTAGTTCTGGCTTCAATCTTAGTGTATGACTGGATTCCTATTAGAAGTCAGCACAGGCAAAATGATCATTTGGCCTATGTGCCCTCATGGATAATATCTTCTAGCCAACAATTTCTAACACCACCATATTGCAAGTTTCTTAGACATAGGACTCAAAAAATAAAGTCTTCTAATTGATGAGGTATAACAGGAGCAGTCATACTCCCACAAATTCAGTAGAATTTCCAAGAAACAAAAAAGTTGCTTGGAAAAACTTTCAATCAATAAAATAACTGTAGTCTTCACCCTCACCTTCACTTGCCCATGTAATGTTCTATTTAGCCTCACTTGAGATAACAGGTTATTTAGGAAGAGGACATTCACAGCATTTCAATTCTTTTAGAGTAATCGACAGCAGTATTTGAGAGCTGTTCTGAATGCCAGGGTTGGGGTGCATGCCCCAGGCAGATTTAAAATCCACAGCAAGGCAAACTGCAAACACAAACCAGCCTGAGAAGAGGATGAGTGGAAAGATGGGGCTTGGATGAGCGCCACAGAATGTTCTGACCAACTGGGACACCAGGATTTTAGGACGCATCCATTTAGACACAGCCAAAGGGGCTAATCTCACATCTGTTGTTTTGTCACAACTTCTAAACTCCTCTCTGTGGGCACTGACTATCCAAACCCAAAATAACGGCATGATTCAATTCATGCTCATATGTTTTCCATAAATATGGCAATTCATTATATTCACTGAAAGCTCCCTCATAATTCTTGTCATGTGAAATAAAGCGAACACATGCACTAACTGCTTCAAAAATTAAAAAAAATACACGTGTTTGCATTATTATTTGCAATATTTTGTTCACAGTTTAGGCAGCATTGTTTTAGGGAGAGGGACCAGGACACAAGCACTGTGTGCTTGAGACACATCGTGTCTGACAGAGGCAAAACAAATCAGGTCATGAAGTGGAAATTTTGGGCTTGACCTCAATAAAATCAAATCAGGCTTGGGTCAACGATTAGAAACAGTGCCTTTTGTAGCACTCAGTTCCTTCACATCATTTTATCTCCACTGGCCAGTCAGGAGGAGCCACACCCGTGGCAATTTGTCTCCATCTCCTCTCCAGCTACTTCCCAGGGCTCTAGGGCTGCTGTCACTGAGAAAAAAAACCAACTCCAGTGATTCAGCAATGCAAACATGGATTAAAACCATATCTGATTCTTCTTCAAGGCAGAGAAACTTTCTCATGTTTTTTTGAAATTTCTTCAAGTCTAGTCATTCTCTGTTCTTCTGTATTTTACAAATGCAGATGAGCTGAATTAATTAAGTAAATTAGAGAAGACCTAACTCAGTTGTAGATATGCAGGGATAAAAGAACACATTTAGAAAGCAGTTAACCTGCTTAGAAGCTTGTTGGCATTTCTTTGCATGTACAGCTGCAGTAAAAGAGATCTAAAGAAAGAGTTAACACTTCTAACATTTTGGAGTAGCTGTCCAAGGGCATCTCCCACTAAGGCCCTCTAACACCAGAAGGATCTGACCAAATCTTCTCTTGCTGAGCCTCTGTCCCTCCATGTCTGAGCAACAAGCTCTTCAGGATATACCTAGCTATGGATCTTAAAGGAAGACTTGTCCTTGTGCCACTTACAATTCAAATATGTGGAACAAACAAAAAAAAATACTCTGTACATTTCTCACCCAGCTCCAACCTTGTCTAGCCTTCTGGGATTCAGGATCCCAGATGCCATGTATTTATTGTATGTGCACACTATCTTTGTCAACTAAGCCCCAGAAAAAAAAATAAGTTTTTTAACTCTTAGGCCACCTGCAGTGCATGAGCCAGTCATACTTTTAATCTAAGCTGTTTTGGTGGATTCAGTACTTTCAGAAATCCAGAATTATTTTTCTACAGTGATTCAATAATCATAGGTCAGAGATGATAACAGCTTCTAAGCATGGCACCCTCCCTACCAACTTATCCCAGCCCTATTGGGTGACATCCAGCAGCACTTTTTTCCCTCCTCCTTTCCCACTTTATTTCACTGGCTCATTTTTTTCAGTCAAGTAAGGGAAAAAGGAATAATTCATTTTATTGTTCTGATCAATTGCATCCGTGGTTAATGACTATTGTCACTGAGTAGGTTTTTTAACATTTTCAACTCTCAGAGAAAGTCTCTCTTTTTCAACTCACCACTATGCACTATTTTCTCATTATCACGGAACAACTGTGATACATAAGAGCATGCATGTGCCTGTGCACAGATGTATACCAAGTCATGAGAAAGAGGAAGGGAAGGCTCTTCCAGACATCCATGTAGCTATTCAGAAGGAAAATAATATCTAAGTGATGGTAAGTACATGGCCTCTCTATGTTTGTTGCTTCTAATTGTGCAGAACAGGGTTTTTTTATTTATAATAAACTTTCTTTCATCAAATTAGACTATTCCATTTCCCTCATAATCACAGCTACATTCACAAGTCAGCTTATTATCACAGCAAGATCTATCAGCTCTGCCTACACTGTATTTACAAACTAGAAAGGAAGTTGTTAGCTTAGAAAAATGCATTACAGATACTGTGATAGACATGAGGACATCAAACTTAATCACAGAGATAAATTAACTGAGTCTGGGCAAAGACAAGAAAGAGGTCAGCAATGTCATCTTGATTACTCAGAAAGGTTAAAGAACTGCTGCAAACTTTAACCAAGCAAAGACAAAAGATAAACTTCAGTGAACTAAACTATGTGATCCATTGAAATCACAATAATCAACCTGGTTTACCAAGGTAATGACCATCTGGGTGAGAAAGGAGAGAAGATATTAGAACTGCAGAATTGGTTGTGCTTAAATCACACTGGGCATAGCAGTTTTGTCTATAGAGTTCTCTCTTGGCGTAAAATGAAGAGACAGAAGGAAATTTCCCTTAAAGCCAAGTCAACTTTTCGCTATCAGAAAAAAAAAATCCATCTTTGAAAATTAGAAGCAGTGGGAAGTACACTGCATTGAATGCTAAATTAATTTCTTCTGATAACTTATTTCAAACAGTATTTGTTTAAAAGACAATAGACATGCTTTAAATCTAAAAAAACATGGTTACCACAGGCTGAGGCAAAAGTGGTATTGCTGATAAGTGACAACAGCATTGTTATTTATTTAGCTCTTGTAAAGGCACCCCAGTCAATCAATAGCTATGCATGTACCAAGGCAGTGGGACTTGTATAAAGATGCTTATCAGAAATCCATGGGCAACATTCCACTTTTGATTACAGTGCTGCAGACTGTCCCCAGTCCTGCTGAAGACTGTGTGCCTCCTTGAAAAGCCATACTGACAGAAATAATAATATAGAAACCCTGCTTCCTAATATGCATATCCAACTGCACAGCCAATTAACCACTATGCTGACTGAAATTGCTTTGTTATTCATTCCATTCCAACTGATGTTAATACTTTGGCAGCTGATGGGGATAATAACCGATGGAGCATATTGGAAATTTTGAAAGGGGATATAAAATTTATATAATTTGAAGACATTGAGAAAGCTACTATGCTTTACAGTCTTAAACCCTGAAAACATCTAAATGTTTTCTGTAAGGTGTACTCAGAGCAGGAGAACCAGTATGTATTGGAAAAATCTCTGAATGAAAAGGAGGCATTTAAAAAGATTGTGATATACAAACAGGTTTGAAATAGCATTAAATAAGGCAATTATAAGATGAAAATGAGACTTTTTCACCTCTACCTCTAACATCACACTGAGTAACAATGCTTGAACATCTGGAAACATTTACATTTGATGTTTTAATTAAAATATAACTCTTTTCTGCAACATAAGCACATTGTAACAAAAAATGTAATTTAATTTACCCCAATCCAAAAACTATTTGGTTTATTATCTTTATATACCAAAATAAAAATTGCAGTATATTTAAAAAAACAGTAAAAGGCCATAAAATTATTTTACCTACACTAATAAGTTAAGGTTTTCTTACAAAAAAAATGTTCTCTATACATCATAGTGACATCTTTCAAAGTTGTCTGGGTCATATATTTCACAATGGTGGTATAAATTATTTCACTGCCATGTTGCAATTTTAGTCCTGCGGTTCTTATTTGATGAAAACTCCTGAGGAGTTCAACAGGCATCTTCCCTGAGTAAGGGCTGCCTGAACAGGCTGCTTTGCATTTCAGCACCAGGGAGCTGGTGACTTTGCTGCAGGGGTCTCTCCAAATGAACATCATTTGGGTGAATCTCCTGTGAATCTGCCAACAATGGTGAAGCAGAGCCTGGAAGAAGCTGGCCTAGCTCAGGAGTGGGAGATCAATAAGTGTGTCCCTGCTGCCACGTCATGCTCTGGATGGAAACACTGGAGGAGTGGATGTGCTGTGGTAACACACCATCCTAAGCTCTCAGCTTCAAAATGTGCCAGCTTTTATTCCTCAAAACTCTCACTTTCCACAAACCCCTTCTTCCTGCTCAGGATCTTGGCTGCTGAAGCTTAACCTCCTAAATCCCTCTACTGTTCTGCCACAAAGGTTCCTAGCTGACACTTTCTTAAGAAACTGACCCAAACCCAAACTGACACTTTCTTAAGATCTGCTCCCAGAACCCCATTCTGTTGGCTCCTCCTAAACCACTGGCCCACATGTTGTTCCTAAGCCTCACTGAGTCAAAACTCTTCTGCCCCAAGTTATCTCAGCCCCCTAAGTGCACAACCCCTACTACACACAGAACTCGGCTCTTTCTGTTCTGCCTGTGAGCATGTGGGCCCTATTTCCTCCCCATTTTTGCCTTTTCTTTCCAACCACATGCACATACCAACATGCAGATTTCATTATTTACCTCATGACTCCTATTCCCACAAATTAAAAAAAACAAAACAACAAAAACAAACAAACAAACAAACAAAAAACCAGAATCAGTTTGTATTTAGCCTCAACAAGATCCTGAGAGCACAGAGAGAAGAAGCAATCAGAAGTGGACACAGTGTACTTGTCATTTGGTAACTGAACTGGGGAGCCATAAAAGACTAGACAGTAAAGAAGTGTTTGCAGGAAGGCAGGAGTGAATGAGGATGATGACAGCCATCCATATGGCTACTCTTTTAACATATTCAACATGCAATTTTCCCTTCACACATGATCTATCATGTCCCTGGATTCTTAAAGAAACAGCCTTTCTTCATATAAAGTTAACGATGAAGTTGCAATGTCTTTCCTTTTTTATGGGTTTTAGCCATGGACCATCTCTGCTTTTGTAATTTAGAGTATGAACTGTTCTATCTACTCAAAAAGAAACCAAAAACAAAAAACAGGCTTCATGGTAGATACAGCTATAACAAAAGCAATAGCCACCTTCTTAAATGAATCAAGAGGGACATAAATCATCAAATAAAGCACATGCTAGAAGAGACCACTGGTGAGGGCTGAGCAGTGTATGATTCATATTTATGAACATTAGTCTTTATTTTACTTCTCAGTGCTTCTCTTTACATTAATGTCATGATCCACAGAATTATTTTCTTATTCCTTCCTATGGTTAAACTTTCAAATCTTTCACCCATCTTTCACCTAAGTTTAATGAGAGTCAGAAAGCAAAATTGAAAAATCATTAGGTCAGGCTTGAAAGATGTTTAATTTTGACTTTTAGTGTATTAAAAGACTGTGTGCTGAACTACTTTTTGTCTAATATGGTGAGCTAATTGCTGGTTGGGATTCTGTTTGTGTCTATGAGGCACAATAATGTCCACTAAAACCACAACCATGAGATCACACTACTAAGCAAAATCCCAGCAAAATTACCTGATAAGAATGTTAGCAGCAAGATTGTGGTTTGCTTTTTTAAAAGAAATGGAAGAAATCCAACCATGCTGGGCTTTTGGCTTTGCTTATACTACTAGCTAAAATTGCGTTGGCTCAAGGAAAACTGAAAGATTAAAATATTTAAACGCAAGAGGGTGGGGGTGTCATGGCAAGCCAGTGCCAGGGGTAAAGGGGAAGGGTGTGGATGTCTGAGGACTGTGGTGACGTTTATTGAGTGCCTGAACAAAGTGATCATTTCTCCTTCCTTTCACACTTCTAATTCACCATATTAGAGAGCAATGCTTCCATTTGGGATCGACTAATTGACCTGTCCTAAAAGCTCTTTTCTACTTTTAGCAGGTATAATGCTACAAAAAGCTGACAAAGTAACAAAAAAAGCTGCTATGAGGTCACCATAAAAACTGCAATTTTTTGTGTACTATCATACTAGACTAGAACAAAATACCCGCAAAACTGAATGGAGATAAGGTTGAAGGATACAAGCCTGAGAAGCAAATTCTCACCTGACTAAGTTAGCAGTGGCTAGGGACACTGGAAAAGAGCAGGTAAGGAACAAGCACACACATGCTCCTTCCTCCCCTCACCCAGCTCTCTCTGACAGATGCTTAGAGATGCAGTGTTGGGCTCCACAGGAACTGTGTCCAGCACTGCTCAGCCTGAGACAGAAGAGCTTCTCTCAGGCTTACAGAAGAAAATGGGAACACCTCTCTGAAGAATTAATAATGAAAGAATTAAATGTTTTAAATGCTGTCAGACAGCAGAAAGTCTCACAAACACAGGAAAGCAAAGACACTTAGAGTTATCAAGTAAGCATACTGAAATGCCATCTTATGACAGAGAACATCCTTCTTTTCATAAAATCAGCTACTTAACTTCTGGAGAGGCTACTGGGCTTCCCTATGAAGATCTTAAGTGGCAGCTCCAGCTCTTCATATCTCATTTTCTTTAACAAGACTTATTTCTTCTGAGAAACCTGCCTTTTTACACATCACCCTTTGACTGGGTCCAAGGTAATGTTTTCAAAAACTTGCAAAAGGTGTGATTTTAGAATGCTTTCTAAGGAATCGTAGCTGGTACCTCTACAACCATGTTTCTTTTCCCCTTATCCTTTTAGCCTTCTCTCAAAGGAATACCAGGCCCCTACACGATATCCCCATATGGGCAGAAATTGAGAAAATAATAAGGATATACATATATGTGGACACATATACGTCTTTAGTTCTCCCCTGTAGCACATACATTACAGAACATGCGGCATTCTCAATCTTGCACTGCCTCAAGTGCACTATAGGGAGGAGCGGTGGCCTGAATTTCTCAATTGTTTTGTTTGTTTTTTTTTTAATTAGACCAGTCATGTAAGTTTTTAAAATATAACAAAATGCTTGAAAAGAGGCATTTCTGTGCATCTCATTTTTTCCACCAGTTGTGTATCAAAGGGTATTTAGCACACAATGGGAATTTTCAGGTAAACAATGCTACAGTTTCCACCAGTTCCAGCATTGTTAATCACTGGAAAAAATCCAATAATTCGTAACTACCTCGTGTCTGCAACTAGGTCATCTTGCACAGAAGCAGAGGTTAAGTGCAAGATCTGGTTTTCACTTTGCAAAGCCTGTAAATGACATCGCATAGTCGTGCAAATGAAGCAAGGCAAGACGAGAAAATGAAGAAGAATGAAGCTGTAAAATCTAATCAGAAACCAACAAGGGGGTTTCTTTATCTTCCTCTCTCGGAGACAAAGGGAGGCTTTAAATCCTTAAAACGCAGCCTGGTGTTTCGCTTTCTTTGACAGCTTTTGGTACTACCGAACATATGTTAGCACACCTATTCTGCTTGTATCGATGTGCAGGTTCTCGCAAGTCTGCGTGCAAAAAGAAAGAGAACTGCACGGGGCTCTCCAAAAGACACTGAAGCAGCTCCCTGTCACTTCAGAAACTAACTACCGGAGCACTGACGTTCTTAAGCAAAATGTATTTGCATCGGGAAAGAATTTCATCTCCGTCCCATTGCTGCCCGCTACAGTGGGCATCGCCTCCCTCCCTCCCTCAGTGTCTCAGCGCTTACCGCTCCCCCGATCCCCAGCATAATGAGTTGACCTTTGCTTTAGTTCATCGACTTTCGACCAAGGTAATGAACTGGAAGCAGCATGATCATCACCAGCGGTTTAAGCAGCGCACCGGCTCCCTCCCCGCCCCTCGCTCCGCGCCGGGGTCCCCGGGCGCCCCTGCCCTGCCCTGCCTCCGCCGTGGGGGCGGCTTGCCCTGAGCGCGTATCCCCGCACCGGGGCAGAGAGGGAACGGGAGACGGGGGGGAAACGAGCGAGGCGCGGCGCTCCCAGCCGGGGGCCGAAGCACCGGGCGCCTCCGGGCTGGGCTTTCCCGGCGACTCCTTCTGCGGCGGGGCAGGGAGAGGCGGGCTGCGGGAGAGCCTCCGTTCCAGCGCCTGCCCCGGGCCCGCAGCGACCCCGCGGGGTACACGGCACGGGCACGTCGCGGGCCCCAGGGGATACCCGGCGGCCTCGGTAGCATCCCTCGCCCGCCCGGGACCGGCCGAGCCCCCCGCCCCTCCGGGAGCGGTGGGACGGGCTCGGACCCCGCCCGACGGGGCTCCAGGAGGGCCCGGCCCCGCAGCCCGGCCCTTCCTTCTCCGCCGTGCTCCTCGTCCTCCCCACGAGCGCCGCCGCAGCCCCGGCCCGCGGGGTCCCGCAGCCCGCGGCTGACCTCAGCGGGGAGGCGCGCCCCCGACCGCGCAGGGACCGAGCGGCACCCGAACCCACCGTGTCCGCCTCGCAAGGAAGCCGGTGACCTGTAGATAGCGATAGGCACTGAATGATGTTTGCTGCTGCCGTGGAAATGGTGAATGTGGTGAGCGCCCAAACTGGAGGCGCCCCACGCCACCCCAAGGAGGCCGCTGAGAGTGAGCGGGACTATCCAGAGCAGGGCCAAGCGGCCGCCGGCGCTGCTGCTGCCGCTGCTGGCGGGTCCCGGCTCGGGGCTGCCCCTAAGGAGCCCCCCCATCCTCCGGTGCGCGGCGAGCCGGCCCGCGGCGTCCTCGGGAGGAGCAGCAGCCACAGCAACGGAGGCAAACTTTGGGCAGAGGCGCTCGCACACTCGCACACGGCGCTGGCTGCAGCTCACGGCACCAGGCGAGCCATCTCTTCCCTTTGGGAAAGCCTATGAGGATCCTTTTCTCCAGGTCTTCTTCTACCCAAAACAATCCGAGACATAGTCAGAGAATCCAGGCAGTTCAGAGCCTTCGCAAAGAGGTGGAAGTGGGGAAAAGCCCCGCGCCCAAACAATCGTTAGTTTCAGCTTTCCCGGGGCTGGCGCTCATTAACAATACTCCACAGTTGCAAGGGCTACGAGAATGCCAAGCATTCCCCCATCCTCAGTAATCCACAGTGTAGCCAATCATGCCACATTTCTGCTAAGGAAGAGAAAAGGGGACGCCACTCCATCAGGCAGCGCTGGGAAAGCAGAGAAAAATCAAACTGCTGCTCTTCCCTCCATTCATCTCCAAACTGGTGAGCCCTCACCGAGCGAGCTCTCTCCCGGCGCGCACACACACTCACACTCGCGGACACACACTCACACACTCGCACACGCCGCCAGACAATAATCAGGCTGCTCCGGCAATCTCAGTGGTCTGGCTATTGACAGTAATACCCGAGGATGTTTTCAGGGAGAATAGTGCACCCTTATGAAAGAAGCTGGGAAAAAAAATAAAAATAAAAATAAGCATGCTTGCGAGGAGCAGGGCTATGCAAATCTGCAGTCTCCGAACAGCAAATCGCTGAGGCTTGGATGCAATGCAGAGGACGAGCCTATGTTAAAGAGGGAGGCTGAGTTCAGCTCCCACACAGTCGCGCTGCCTCTCCTCAGCCTTTCGGGAGCCGCGCACTTCCAGAACGCGGCTCGGGCGGTGTGGAGGGAACACACACACACACACACACACACACACACTCACACGCCTCTCCTCCCCATCCGCGCCGCGGAGTCAGCAGCACGGCAGGAGAACTTCCCCTCCTCCGACAGTTCAGAGGTACCAGTGTCTTGAAAACCCACTTGCATCTTGAAAAGAACGATTTCGGGGTCTTTCAATTGGTCTAAACTTCGCCCATCAAAGGTTTCCCTCCGTCTATTCGGGCACCGGCTGTGATTATCCGGTAATTACACACACGGCGCCGAACAAAGAGTTACCGGGTTTTTCTCCGGCACTACTCGACTACCGCACCTCGGCCGCCCACCGCAACCGCGGCCGCAAACTGGGCTGAAAAAAATCCTTTCTGGGCTGAGCCCCCCCGTTCCCTCGCAGCTGCAGGGCGGCGCCGGCTGCTCCCGCATCGCCACCCGGGTGCGAGGCCCCGCCGCGGCGCTCGCCCCACGCCTACCCCCAGAACAGGGCGGAGGGCTACCCTACACCGCCACCACCCCCGCGCACACACACACACACTGAGCCAAGGGTGCCATGGCAGCCAGTGTCTCACGTTTAAAAGCCAAGGGTCGGTATTCTAAGGGCCAACCTATCACCCCGCGGCGGGTCCTGCGCCCCCCGGAGCCAGGCGCGGAGGCGCAGCCCCTGCAGTACCGCACCTGGGCACAGCAGGGTGTGCGAGCCGCACACTCCCGGCCCTCCTCTCCTCCCTCCCTCCCTCCCCCCCTCCCAGCCTGCCGTAGATCTTGTGCCATGCCTTCAGCAGCATGAGATCATGGGTGCGGGGTGCGGATGCGTGAAAGCGAGAGGGCGAACGGTGGGCGTGAGAATGGGGTGGGTTTTTTATACATTTCGCGTTAATTTAAACGAAAACCGCTGCAATTCGCCGAGGCGCTAATTCCCGCGGGTGCGAAGGGAAGTCATCACCTTTGCTCAGCTGCGTAGGCTGAGGAACGAGAAAGGCGTTTGGTCCCGGCTCCGCTGAGCCCAGGGCGGATCTCTCCCCCCGGCGAGAGAAACGCCCTTGGCCGTAGCGTCGTGCCGGTGCCGCACACAGCCACGAATCGGCTCCGGAGCTGAGGCGAGCAAGCGGCAACTCCTGCCCTGTCCCGGGGGCGGTGCTGGTCACACCCCTGCCCACCTGGACTCATCGCATCGCTGCCTCGCCGCGCAGCCAAAGTTTGCCAAAACGCCGAGGTAAAGATAACAAAGCCTTAACGCAGTGGGGAAAGCAGCACTGCCCGAGCCCTTTCTGCGCTCCGTGGAAGGGCAGACACGCACCTCGAAGGAAGCCCGCAGCCAGGGGAGCGGCCCTGCGAGGCGGGGGCCACCTTGTGACACCTCCGGCTCGCCCCAGGGAAAGGCAGCTTGGGAACAAGTCAGTGACTTTCCCAACCTGTCTCCTAAAGCTTCCGTGTGAAAGAAGAAACCAATTTTCCAAACTATCAGCTTTCAACTCTCATGCACTGTCACCTCCTAAAAAAAAAAAAAAAAAAACAATAAATTCTCTAAGTTTCAGAGTTAGGGAAAGAATGAAAAAAGAGTTTGAAACCTTAAAGAAATGTCAGCCTGGGTTCGACAGCTCTCATAAAATTAAAACTCCTGATATATGTTTCCTGTTCTTGCAAGTAATGTGTGTTAGAAATTTCATCCATAAATACCACTAGGTTTTCTATCAATCTGACTCAGGAAACAAAATATTTCGGTCACTGGATCCAGTTTTTCATTAAACTGTTCGCATGTTGCTGCCGTTTTAGAAACAGGCAGTAGTTAACTTGACTGTTCTTAATGATTCTAGACATCCTACAGACGAGGAACTTAAAATTGTTATCACTCCTCTGAAATAGGAAGCCGGTATTGCCAACCGTGTAACGATACAGTTGGCAATGCAGTTGTACAGATAAAATTTCAGTTGGCAAGTCTTGTCTAGACTAACTTTGCTTGGCTGTGCTGTTTCAAGGTGGCCACTGGGAGCTGTGCTGTGCTACCTTACAGTGGGAATTTCCCTGCTGGCACCCAGGAAAGCATGGCTCCGTCCCCACTGGGGGATTCCCCATTAGGTGTAACCTTGCCCAGAGAGGCTTTCCGCAGATCTCTCCCAGCCTGAGCACAGTTTGTTCCACTTTGGCTGAAGATCCACTTTGGTGTGGATTCAGAAGGACTTTGTGTAAGCACTCTGTGTTGTTGGATATCTTTGTAGTTTGAGTACCTTAATCTAAATTCTTGCTCCATCTGCCATCTACCGTGCCAGGGAGGCCTAAAGTGCTTAAAAAACAAGGACAAATGAATAAAATGTTTAGGTACTTCCAAGGTACTTAATTTAATATTTTACTGAAGATAAAAGGGGTTTTTAAGTGTTCTACTTTATTAATATGTACTATTATGCAGCGCACATACACAACCTCCAGTAAAGTTTCTAGTTTCAATCTCTGCCTGGAGAGAACTTAGTGAAGCCTTTTTTTTTTTTTCCCATCAGATAGATTATAATGGATCATTTTTAGGTGCTACATTATGATATTAAGCACTGCTTCGGGACAGTTAAATTAATGGATTGTTTTGCTGCTGTGCATCCAAACCAAGAGTTGAGTATACAGAGGCCAAATCTTCACAAAATCATTTAGGCATCTAACTCTTATTTAAGTGCCCTGTTAAAGTGTGAATGGGGTCACTGCCCTCTAAGTAGGCATCTCTTTCTGGATCTGGTAATGTGATCGGCACCTCGGGTGTAGCAACTCCAATTTTAACAACATTTGACATTTTTGGCTCTGCACCACAAATAAGAGAGGACTATCCAAGTTTCATGGGGGAGAAAGGTGATTTAATGCAGTACAAGGGTGAGAAATGGGAGAGAACTAATTTGCAGAAAATATTAAAAGATTGAAAATTAAAAGAATACCAGAAAGATGAAGAAGGAAGTGTGTATGAAAGCAAGATGGAGACAGGAAGGCAAAAGAGGGACATTCCAGTAAAACCCTCTCTTGCTCAGATTTTTTTTTTTGTGTGTTTTCAGCAAGTTAATAAAACTTCTTTCTGGTTTGAAGCAAATCCTGGTAGTCAGACACTTACACTTTTTGCATGTTTTGATTTAAAGAAAGTTGTAGATGTGTGTTGGTCTCTTTCCTCAAGTAATGAGTGATAGAACAAGAAGAAAAGGCCTCAAGTCATGACAGGGAAAGTTTAGACTGGATATCTGGAAAAATGTCTACAAGTGTTGTCAAGCATTGGAATGGGCTTCCCAGGAGGAACAGGCTGCCCAGGGAAGTGGTGAATTAATAATTTCTGGAAGTATTTAAAATACCTGTAGCGATTGAGATTAGATATTGGGAAGAAAAATTCTTTACTGTGAGGGCAGTGAGGCACTGGAACAGGTTACCCAGAGAAGCTGTGGGTGCCCTATCCCTGGAAGTGTTCAAGGCCAGGCTGGATGGAGCTGTGAGAAACCTGGTCTAGTGGAATGTATCCCTGTCCATGGTGGGGGGTCGGAATAAGATCATATTTAAGGTCCCTTTCAACTCAAACAGTTCCAGGTTTCTGTGTGGCACTTAAGGACATGATTCAATGGCCTTGACAGTGCTAGGTTAGAAGTCTCTTCCAGCCCAAATGGTTCCATGACTCTGTGATTCTATTTAAGAAGTTTAATTGGGTGTTTTGACAGTTGGAGTTAGGCTTTGTAATGATAAGTAAGTTAAAAGCTTCTGCAAGTAAACACTATGAAAACTGAAGGTAAGCAGCATTTCTTATTAAAATGCTTGCCTTTTTTACCCCCTGCTGACATAAGAGTATGAATTTTTGTTAGCTGAGGACTAACTGAAGCTGAAATAACTTGGTTTTAATCCCCAAGGACATAGAATTGTACTTCCAACACAATCAACATGCCTGTATCAGTCTGTGAAGGTTCACTCAAAGAATGAAGAGGTACAAAAGAAAGCAATAAACAACAGTTTGTGTAAACAAATAAATGTTTCACTGCAGGCATAGTAAATAAAATGTGAAAATGAACTCTAGTATTCACAAGGTAGTTTTTAATATCTCAAGAACTTAGGGAAGTTAGTCCCATTTTACACTTACTCTGTGCAGGTCACATTGGTAATAAATGTGACTTTTAAGCAAGGTATTTCCATCAAATAAACTCTGTTAATACCAGTAGGCTCCTAAATTTTTTGAGCAAGAATATTCTTATTGTAAGAACACATTGTTCCCATTTGTTCTAGTGACATTATGCTATAAACACCAAATGCTTTTAAAGAAAATTTATACAAACAAACAAACAAAAAAGTACTCCCATGAATATAGTTTACATTACTTGCTCAAATAAAATCAGATACTTCTTGCTGGTATGACCATATCTCTCTGCAAGAGTACAAATAGATCAGCTAATATGGACAACTTCAGCAACACCAGCAAAACTGAAGCGCAGACCATGCCTTAGGCCAGCAGAAGTTGTCAGTTAAATTCAGGGCTCCTTTTGGTTAAGTGCCACCTTATGCAATCGGGCCCCTCTGGCCACCTCCAGTCAATCCTGCACTTAGTGTTGTAACATCCACTCCTAAACTCCTGAAGCTCAACTGCTTTTCAGCAAAATAATAATAAACAAACAAAAACCAACCAACCAAACAAAAAAACCCTCCAACACAAAACACCTCCTCAGATCTGTATTTGTATTACAGGAATATAATGTAATTAATGATGAAGAGCTTAACACACTACCAATGTCTTACGTTACAGGTTTTCCCCACTACTAGGCTTGGACTCTCCCATATTTGAAAACACATGGACATTCTGTGATTACAATTAAACAGAGAAGAATTTACGTTTATCCAGCCCACAGAGAGAGGCTTAGAGAAGAAAACAGTCAAGCTAATGTTTCCTCTTTCTACTACAAACACTGCTGGATTTAATGACCAATACATCTCCCAGTAATTTTACTGATGCCTGGTAACAGTGGAGGTGGTTACTTTTCTCTTTTAAACAGCAGAGATTGTTCCTTTCAAAAGCCAATAAATTGCAAGATACTGAACCAAGGACTGGTCATTCATGACCAGTTTGTGTCCTAACCCTACATAACCTAGAGCAGAAACTGTTTATACTGATAAAATTTATCATATTAACTACTTGAAGACTTAGAAGGTAAAAAATATGACCCTAAGGGAATGAATGGAGCATTTGTGCGGCCATAAAATGCCCAGAAATTCAAAACTTTGGTAATCATGTGAGAAAGGGGAGCTTACAAAAGAAACACTTAGGCTGTTTTCTCTGTAGTATAGCTATTCTCTCTCCATGCATAGTTCAAAATAAATCCTGGTACAGTTAGTATGTCTTTCTGTCCATCCAGATAGGCTTAAATCTTCATAATAAATTTTTCTTGACTCTGTGTGTATAAAGTAATCTCTTTCTCTCTATTCCTCGCTGTCAAAATCAAACTGATTTTCATGTTGTTTCATTCCATTGAAGACACGCACATAGGCCAGATATTTTCAATTTACAACAGAAGGGGCTTGTGGAGAACATTTTGCACTGGGGAATTTTGACTTTGAGGGGAAGGTCTCTCTTTGTCTGAAATAGCCATGGTTGGTCCTGGTTTGCCATGTTTGTCCATCCTTACTTGAAGTAGCCCTGGTTTGAGCAGACTTCAGGAGGATGGCCCAGAATCCATTGGGGGGTGGCTTTTGCTGGTTCCCAGTGCTGTGATGCCACTTAATGTCTTTTTCTTTTCTTTTTTTTTAGTTTAACTTGGCAAAAAATCTAACACTTTGTGTAGCTTCCCCCTTTGACTCCAATCTAAAGCCACAGGAAATAAATCCAAGTCCACCTGTATATACGTTGAGGCATTTAGGAGATTTGTAGTCCTGTAGCAAACGGTCTCTAGCCGTGATCTCTCTGGGCTGCCACGAGTGCTTAATTCTATGGGCAATTATGCTGCTGCTGCAGAACCTGCAAAAGTCTCTCTGACTTCTCCCAGTGCTGCTGCAGGAATTGACACTGCATTGCCACAGAAAAGAGAGATCCCTGCTAGAGCTTGAATGCTACTGATTTGAACTCCTCCGCAAATACTCCAGCTAGGGACAAAAAGCAAGCCACCTCAAAAATGGTTTGTAAATTAGTCATCAAGAAGTTTGATGACAAATGCTAATAGCAGAACTCAGTATTCTGCCCTTTTGTATCCAGTACAAGCATATGAAGCATATGCAAAACCTATTTGTTGATAAAAACCTCCAGAAATAGGAAAAGTGTGTGTGTTACAGAGTTGTTTGCAGCCCTTGATATTGTTTACAATGCACAGTAACTGAGATATTAAATGCTGTGTCAAGGAAAGCTCACAATAGATTCAGTGCAACAGCCACAAAATGGGGAAATTGAGTTTAAAGACCTTGCAAGGCAAAGTTGATTGCTTTTTTGTTTTTGTTGATGTTGTTGTTTGTTTTATTTGTTTTTTGTTTGGTTGGTTTTCATTTAGTTGGGTTTTTGTTTGGTTGGTTGTTTGGGGTTTTTTTTCTTTTTTTTTTTTTTCATAGGAAGCTCATTAGTAGCCAAGAGAGTCTTAAATGGTGTTTGTGGAGCACCTAAAGGCAGGACTGCATTTTTAAGCAGGGTTTTCTGACAGGATTTCTAAGATATCACTCATTATGACACATGAAGATCACACAACACCCCTCACTTTTTTAGCCTGGGCTAAGAAGGGGATGCACAGTGAAGTTCCACATCCTGTCCTCCTTGAACACATTAGTGCTGATTCAATCTTGGCAAAGAAAGTCGTAAGGTGCAGCCATCTACTCTCTGTCCAGTGCAATACATTGCTTTAGACTCCAGACAGCAGTAGTGTTACAAGTCAGCTGTAGAAGGAACTGAATTTAAAGAGCAGAGTTGCAAAAAGATGATATTAACTTTTAGCAGTCATAAGTTGAAAATGTCCAAATACTTATTTAGCTTTAAGCTTCTTTCTTTCTTCCTTTTCTTTCCCCCAGAAGAAGTGTCACCATTGTGCAGAACACATTTGTAATGCCAAGCAAATTTCCTATAGCTGAGTTATGAACCTCTGAACATACAGGTTTAAAATGAAAACGCTGACATAATCTTAAATGTAGTGGCACAAATACTGCCACTACAATAATCCTTGTAATCTAATATATTAGCCCTAGGGGGATGGAGGCTGAATTGCTGGTCTCAGACAGCCTTTCTGAGGCTCAATTCAAATTGCACAATTATTCTACATCCTTCAAGTTCTTTATAATACATTTCAGATGCAGTATTGTACATTCCAAAATATTTCTTCTTCAGAGATTGATTTGGCTTTTTTTTTCTACTTTAAAGAGATATATGACCTCGGAGGCATGTGAAAAATCATTAATCAAGTTTAGACTGTGTAACACTCTTTTCTGTGTGTGACTTACTTTTTTTTCTAGATTCCCTCAGTTATGTTGCCAAGGTGATTCCCCCAGAGAGCCATGTGTTCATCTTGACAGGTGTTAGCGAGATCTGGGGAATCTCAATGGAATTGTTACTGGTTGCTTTGAGGTACAGTAGAAAACATTAAGTCTGCAAACTAATGAACTTACCTTATTACATTCTAAATAAAATAAACCACAGAGTACGTTGGATTAATCTACTAATGCCTTTCTAATGAAGCTTTTATTGGGCATATGGTGTGGTCTTGCTACTTTCCTCATATAGCTAGCACAAGCTAAAACTCAAAATGAAACGTATGTGTACGTCTTCTGTGAGATACCAGTCTCAAAAGCTTGCCATCACAGTTATATTCAGACTGCTATTTTACTGGCATAACCTCTGATTATGGTTTGCAGGACTAAGTGGATTAAAAAAAAAACAACACAACCAAGAAAGCAATCAGATTTAAAAAGGAAACAAGAGACACCACTGATAGGAAAAGAAAAAATACAACTTCTACTGCTGTTCCTAGGGGACAATTCAAAACCACTGCTGGTAACTTAGAATTACTCTAAAATCCATTCTCTGACCTGTCCCGACAATGTCAGGGAATCATTAATTAAGTACTGTAACTTCCAAAGCTAAATAATCTTTCCTTAGTTACAGCCCATTTGTGTTTTCCAGCACCGAGCTGTAACACACTATATTTTTATAGTGCATATTAGAAGCAATAAAACAATAGGGACTTTTAACAAAAAAGAATGAGTCTTAAGCAAGGTGAAATAAAATACCATCATTTTCAGCCAGCTATGCAATTTGCTTCTAATTGCCATTTTCTCTCTGTATATGTACAAGATCAGAACACAAGAAATAAAACATTCCTTAGCAACATTCATCTTCTGGGAGCATGCTGCTGAATTTAGGTATAAACCATAATGGCATCTCAAAGAATAGCAATAGCTCATATACTTCAGCTTTGATATACTACTTCAAATCCTTAATCTCCTCTTTTCAGATTTCCACATAAAGTTTTACTCTGCTTCCATATTTGCAAATGCCCATTTGAGACAAAAACATCTTTTCATACCCAAGCTCTCCCCTCCCTATATTTACTTAACAACAAATTAGCAGCCAAATTATTCTCTCTTTTTTTTTTTTTTTTTTTTTAGAGGATAAGAAAATAGATATGGTGAAAACAGAGTGAGAACACAGTTTTCTTTCCTTCAGCACCAGCAGCCAGAAACAGTATGAAAGCAATGGATCATGAAGAAAAGCAATTTCCTACTTCAGGGATTAAGCAATACTTTCTTTTGTAATGTTAAATGAAAGTTTTAGTTATTTTTTCCAAGTAATACTGATTTTTTTTCCCCCCCAATGTAAATAAATATGCACTGGAGAAGCTCCAGTAGTCGCAAACACATCACTTTCTAGCCAATCAATAACACAGATAAAACCCTTTGTGCTGTGCTTCTTTCAGCAGGCCTATTGATAGGGCAAGAAAAATTAAGCTACTACAGAAGCCAAAGGTAATTAACTTAAGGAGAGAGAAAATCTGATGATATACACATTCCACTCTTTTCTTAAGGGCAAATATAGGGGATTCATATATAGGAAATAGACTTTTGGGGAAGCATTCAAGTAGGGACAGCTATCTGCATTTTACTGGCACATCTCTCATCCAGTGACAATGCAATATAAACTATGTGTTGTGATGATTGACGGCTGGACTATCAGGTGAGGTACCAACCCTCCTCTAAAACATGATCCTACAATCCTCTTTGGCAGTATGGCAAATATGGAACTTCTACACCTGCCTCTGCCACAGTTTTTCAAAGTGCAGCCTTGGACAAATCACTACAAAGCATTTGCCATTTAATGGCTAACTGGCAAGCTGGGTAAACATTACCAGTCCCAAAGACAAAGGGTGTTTGCATGAGTGAGGCTTGGTGGAATTACACCCTTCACACCAACAACGCTGAAAGGTTCAAAAGGCTTTAATCTTCCAGCACTCTTAAACAGAGTATTGCAGGATTAAGTCTTCTCCACCTACAATTTTTTGTTTATAAAGCTCTAACAAGAATATTCAGTGCAACTTTACAGTCAATGCTCTATTTAAAGCACTTTGAGATCGCTTCCTGATGAATGCCACTGTTTGTAATAATTATGGAAGCGTGGGACTCCCTCAACTTTTATACATAGATAGATGAGAATCCTGTAAATATTTGATTAACTTTGCTTAAAGGGACAACTTGTATGGGAAAACATTACCACCGTAAAGAAACTTTCTTGGCCAAGCTTTTTCTCCTTAGCATATATGCAAATAATAGCTGCAAATATCAAGAGATTGGAAACAGAAAATAATTTAATTAATACCTGTGTTTTAGTTTTAATGAATTACATTAAAAAAATTCCTAGTTAAAACAAAGTGCCTGCTATATAATTAAAATGAAGAGTCACAACCAGCTTATCTTTAAAAGTAGGTTGTAACAGGAAAGAAAATCCAGGACTTCTCAGCTGCAATTTTATGGCTCTATCAAAACCTGCCTAGTTTTACCTATTTATTTCAGTGCATAATAAAAGATGTACTCAGAGAAAAAATGTGCAATGCATACATATTTTTAAGGGTTTAGAAAGCTAGCAGCTTTCTTTTAACACCCTTGGATCTAATTTTGTTTCTAACAAGTAAAATGAGGAGAATGGGGCCCTAAAAAGGATTATGGTCTGAAACCTGCTCTTTGAATCTTCGCACATGCTAAAGCTGTCATAAATTTGAATAGAAAAGATGGGTGGTCTGCTGACCATCTTTGGTCACACAATTGAGCATTACTGCCCAGAAAAAGCTTATGGGTTTTGTCAGGAAGGTTTCAGAAACCACTGTATTGAACCACCAGCCTATAATAGCTCTTCCACGTTTCACAGGATGTCAGTTCCTGGAGCTGTTTTTCCTTTGATGCACACAAAGTACTGCCAGTAATTTCAATCAGAATTATGCCATGCACTGGAGGAAGACAATCACATAATATGAATTATCATGGTTTTTTTCCATATCCCTGCCTCTCACAGAACTGTTGGTTTGTTAGAGGAGTTGGTACAGTATATGCTACTGATCTGTGGCTGCTCTGTTTAAAAAAAGATTAGTACTGGTGTAGTCCTTCTCATCCAGATATATCCAAGCACTTTTTAAAGCAGCAAAAGGAGTGGAACCAGGAAGAGACTTACAGTGAAACCCTTGAAATCTTTTTTTTTTGTTTTGTTTTGTTTTTCATTTGGTAACTTGAAATGCTCTCAAATTATTTGCAGTGAAAAATAAAGGGAACATTATGAAAATTAAAGAATCACATTGTAAAACATGGCTTAATTTTTCAAACTATGTTCCCTTTCATAATTTTTGTGGTCTTAGTATAAAAATGTTGAATGTCTTTTCTTTGTTGCTATTTTTCAGTTGTGATTGAACAAATCTTCCAAATACTTTATTTTCAGAAGGGCCTCTAAACTAAAGATTAGTTAATTCTTATAACTCCAAATCAGGGCACTTCCCTCAATAAAACTCCTACTTCTGATGCACTTGCGTTGCATGGGACAACGAGCAACAATCCTTTGGCTAAGAGTGAAAATCTACACTAAAATTAGTCACAGAAAAGTTTACAAATTAGAGCACATGTAACAGCAATGCTTGTGTTGGCTTTTGAACTCCAAAATGCACATGATGGTCAAAACCCACAGTGAGGGTTGAGGGACAGGTTGTTCCAGCAAACATTCCCCTGACCTGAATGAAATTTACCCAAGTCAAAAGCCTGGGCTCTGCCTTATTGTTGAAACATTCCAGCAAAATCAATATGAGCTATAAATTATTAGAAGCCATTTTTAATTCTCACCTACTTTGCACTAATGATCAATTTATCATTAATGTGGAAAGAGATTTAAAGCAATGTCTGTGCCATTAAAATAAATATCCATTAGCTACAGAGAATATCCCACAAGTGCTTCTTGTGGAATTCTTCCAGAACACTGGATCTATATACAGTATAATATAATGATATTTAACTGGTAATGAGCTATTGAATTGCACAGGGGGAAATAGCTTACAACCTTAAAAACTTCTAAAGTAACTTCTCTAGTCAAGATGGGCTTCAATTACACAACTCAGTGTATGAAAATGTTTTTTTGTCTATAAAATGCATCTCTCTTAGTTTGCATTTCTTTCATTTTTTTTCATCAAAGGAGATTTATAATGTGCAAGCAGTATAGTAAAGGCTTCCTTCTACTAAAGAAGCTCAGAAATGTGCAGATTCACAAAATTAGTTTTCCAGAAGGAAAATTCTAATTAAGCATTTGAAGAAGTTTGCTTATTCCTTTCCAGTACAGTTTGCAATGTAAATGTTGTAAATGTGACTAGCAGCAGGGAATTCCTGTGTCATTGTTTGGTACAGACCCAGGTGGTAAACAACAGTTAAGTTTTTGTTAATTTATTTTCCTAATTTAATCTCTTCTGTCTTAATGAAAAGGACAAACTACTGTACCACTGAGGTTTTTGGTCACAGTGCTGAGGTCAGCAGGTTATTTCATCAATCTTAAGCCACAGACACATAAACTTCATTAGGAAGTTTTCTGACCAGGGTGACTGCAAGGAGTGAGAAATCCCAGGGCATTAACACAAACCCGGCCATTAACCTGCAATGCATATTTCAATGCTGACAAAAAAGATTATCAGACTTCCAGCTGTTGGTGAAGGGGATGACTCAAGCGCTCAAATCAGTACATGTTGATCACTGATCTCTTGTTGCAAACAGGAACTTCTTTTTCCGTGTATCTTTTCAGCTGATTAATCTCCAATAAAACATTATCATATTTGTCTAATAGATATGTGGCAAGGTGAAATGCTTGGTATTTCTTTTCCCTTTAGCTGCCTGGCTTTAGTGTGAGCCTTTGTGCTTGAACGTGGTTCAGGGTGACACCATGAGTCGACATCTGCTCACAGCATATTGGAGTACACAAACACAAGCAGAGCCTGCAAAAATGTGAAGCAATTCTCCCCTTCAGCTCAGCATTAATAAACCCTCAGCAGGAGGACAGGTACAATTTTGGACATTACACCCCAGGAAGACACAAGACTATTGAGAAAAATGTGAGGAGAGCAACATGACCAGAATCTAGGGAACAGGGGCTTCAATAAAGCTTGAAAGAATTAGGCTAGAAAGGAGACAACTGAGATTGAACATGATAATAGCTTTCAAATGCAAGAAGGGCTGTTTCTAAAGAATAAGGAAATCACATGGTCTCAATCACAGTGATGGACAGGACAGAAAGAAATGTGCTAAATTGCAGCAATTAAGATTCAGGGTAGATATTGTAAAAACCTTCTCGACAGTGAGGATAGTGAGGTGCTATAAAAGATCACCTAGAAGATGGTGGAGTCTTCACTATTAGAATTACTTCTGAACAGCATAGTCTTCTTGGAACTACTCAAATATAATTTATTAGCCTTTCAGGACTGGGACAATATCCTGCACTCCCTTTCATCTTTAAAGTCCTACAAATAGCACTCCTGCATGCAATCATTTTTGCTGGAAATTGTTAAACTGTAGAAATAAAAATAAACTCCACTAGGCCTCCCCTTGCCCATGTTGGTACAGAAATAAGTCAGAGGAAATTTCTTATCCACACCCTTTTTTTCCCCCCATGTGATGTTACTAGAGATGACAGGTCTATTTTCCTGTTTGATGCAGAAGAAAACAATGAGAATAACCAACCCTATCTAGGCCAATAATAAACAAATGAACAAGAAAACAAATCTCACCACACCACAAATTCCTCTGCTAGATCACAAAACAAGACCAAATGAATTCATGAAAGAGGAAAATGCATCAGGCACAAAGATCTTAGACAAGTAGAAAAGAAGTTACTCCATCCATTTGGGTTTTGGAATAATAGCCTATGATATCTATATCTATCTATATAATCTATATCTGTATCATCTATCTATATCTATATCTATATATCTATATATCTATCTATCTCTATCTCTATCTATCTATATCTATATCTATATCTATATCATCTATATATATCTATATCATCTATATCTATATCTAATCTATATCTATATCATCTATATCTATATCTAATCTATATCTATATCATCTATATCTATACCTATACCTATATCTATCTATATATCTCAATGTGTCTGTTTCGCACCTTTTAACACTGACAAAAATTCTCATGATTAGACCTTATTTCCTAAAGTTGGACCATGTTATCAACTATTATATAACTATTACATAATGTGCGTGAGATTCAAACATGGTTCTGCTCCTGGACTCAGTGGGTTTGCTCAATAGTATTTATTAAATGGTCTGTTCTCATGGGATTCAACTTCCAATCACGCTGTTTAGCTTTGAAACTTGCAGTTTCAAGTAATTTTAATTCTTAACTGAATTACAGTGTTTTAGAGGACAATACTCTCCACGTCATCCTGTAAATGATTCTACATCTCTGAGTGGTTCAGAGAGTTGGATATTGTGGTGTCCTATTTGAGATTTCATGGAGCCATTCACATAGGCTAAATGGAGCAGCACCCAATGCTCATCCAAATTTGGACAACTGTGCATGAATCTTTCAAAAGTGAACTAAAACATGATCAAAAGAACTCTCTTCAAAATATCAATTTAAAGCTTGAGTAAAATTTGCTTGCAATAATTATGAGGGAGAAAACTGTAGTGTCAACACAGCAGAGGGTTAGGGTTATGATCTATGAGGATAGAAAGTAATAGAAATTTTCTGTCCCTTCCCTAAGTTATATCTCTAGAAATTTCCATGTTACATCCTTGACAAGTCTCCTACGATTTGTAGTTTCTTCTTTTTCTCCCTGGTAATTTGCACTGATGTGAAGAGTGAGAGAAATCTCCAGAGCAAGTTCCTTTACTTACAGCTTCCTTCAGAGAAAGAACTTTGCCTTTTGTTGGTATGCAAAGTATCTCAAGATTTGTCCCTCATTTATTAAATTCATTAGAGATCATCATGGCTATTGAATTTATTTTCAGCAGGATACTCTCTTGTCAGTAATTCCCTGTCCACTGTTCTTCAAAGAAACAGTTTTCTTTGATCCATATTATAAGTGAATCTCCAGAACATGAAAATAGACCTATTGTAGCTCACTCCTCCACCGCTGATGACTGTATTTTCAGCCAACACCATTCTCTCAGAATAGGCTTTTCAAGGATGTGAGTCTTTTCTCAGACCTTTTGCATTACCTTCCTGCTTTATTTCTGTAACAATCTGAATACAGATTGTAAACAATTAATTAATGCTTCTATTCCAGATACTTCACTAGGACAATACATCTAGAAAATATAAAGCACCTAAATAATATAAGAATTGTGATTAAAAAATGAGAACAGCTGGATAAAAATAAACCTCATTATTATCTAACCAAATTCACAGCTGCAATGTCATACACATCAAATTCAAGAATCAGCATCACTAGAGGAATGTGAAAAATCTATCCTATAGGAGGCCATCCAGGGAATATGGAAGGAGTATTGAAGAGATGTGCAGAACAAGGGAAAGAAAAGTAGCAGAAGAGCCTGAAGCAGAAGCCCATAGTATATTAAAAAATTTAAGCTAGGAAGGTTTTACTTTCCAGACTGATTCTAACTAAGGATCCAAGCAACTGCAGAATACACAACAGCAAAATCTGGTGATTCACAATTATTTCTTCCCCTATATACTTATGAAATAGATGTTTAAATTTAGTGCTGCTCTTCTTAAAAAGGAAAGTAAAGCTTTCTCCATCATATTTCAGAAAAGCTTCAGGACTGAAATGGAATACATTTCAAATGGAAAGATCAAAGTTACTGCATTTCATCCCAGAATGCACAAAGTTAAAGAAATTAATTATTTTTTTCCAGAAGTGTTTTGATCCTGATTTCTTATACATAGGGAGGTTGAATTTTTGCCAAGTTGCATGAAAAACTATGCAGTTTCATTGATTCATAACTGTCCAATTATATATAATCTTTGCTTACTGCTCCTGAACAAGGGCAATTTTCATGTCATTATTTTCCTTCTGGTTTTCAGCAAGCCAAGCATCACTTGTTTCAACAGAACATCATTACGGGTTGCTTTTCTCTCCAAATACATTTTCCAGTGGATCATGTTATAAAAGAAAGAAAGAAAAAAAAAAAGATAACCAAACTGGAAGCAAACAAACCCTTTAAAAATGACAACAAAACCACTGCCACAGCAGTACAGCTGGGATGCAAGTTTCTCTGTCTCTCTGAGAATTTATCCAGCCTGCATGGGGAATATTGACTGCTGGGAAGATTACCATAGCTATAAAAGAGAGCATGGGGAAATGAAATGAGAAGGACAAAGAGTGGAATTGGGGTGTGTGTGTACACTTGTTCGCCTACATGTGTGAGAAAGAACAAAGGAAAAGCCCTATATTTGGGTTTATGCATCCTTTGCAACATTTCAGAGGTTAGCAACGGCGCCCAAGAAAGCTTCTGCTTATATCCTTTTCTGATTAAGGCAATAAATATTGAAGTAATCTCATATTCATGAGTAATTTCCTAAATAAAAAACCCAGACACTTTTAGAAGGACTTTAGCTAAACAATCATGGGCTACTTAGGATGGGCCAGGTCCCCTTTACTAAACACATGCTTTGTTGAAGATTTCTGAGATATCTATAATACACTTTAAGCATCCAGACCCACTATCACATAATTAACACAACAAAATTATGTTTTCAGAACAGTCCACTAGGTATGACTTTTACTTAATTTTTTTTTAAATATTTAGAGTGGTTTACACTAAAGATTAAAACTCTTGATAGGACCTATAATTGCATTCATATGTTTCTCCTCTCCACCTTCTCCTTTTTAAGGTTTTGTAAGCTCTGATTTCAGGGATCTCTCACTTATTCATTTACTGCAACATGAAGTAGTATAAGCCACACAATTATTACATATACTGATGCAATTGTATAATCCTCCATGGAGAATGACATGTATACTCTGAATGACATCTATAACTCTTAAAATGCAGTAGGGTGAAATGCAGCTGGAACAGACAAGAACCCTTTGGTCTCAGTTCAAACAACAGGAAAGCATTCTGCTTTTCACTTGGAAAGGAAAAAGTTGCTTCACAAGTTTAGAAATCATAGCAAACCCATTTGGGGACTATAGCCTTAAAATTATATTTGAATATATAGCCCCTCCGCAAGTCTAGGGCTTACAAATTGTGCTAAGAAACTTCTAATAAATGTATTTTATTGCCAATCTGACTATAAATGGCTGTAGACTATTAAGGAGTTGGAGTGCAATGACAAATGTGGTCACAATCACAGATTAACTAACTGTTGTTTTTTTGTTCTGCAAGGCTCCTGTTACTGAATTCATCAGTGTTATTCCATTAGCAAAGCAGTGCTCTGCTCTGCTGTCACATGAAACACAAAGGATTGTGAATAAGCTCTGAAGGATCACACAGGGAACAACATAACGCTCCAGTTCTGTTTTCCATCACTACCACAGGATAGCAGACTGTAAGTGCAAGAGACCTGATGGAGCCAGCCACTAAAGACGGAGAACAAGAAGCTCTGCAGCACTTCTCAGATGGGTTTTGGTGGGAGATATTGTGGACATTCCCATCTGATGCTTGTCAGTGCTTTGCACAACTTTTGGGCAGAGGAGATTCAGGCTAGAGTCACCATTTCAAGCCTAGTAGGTCCGATCTATCCATTAAGAACATCTGTATTCAAAAATTATGTTCCTGATTCATTCCATTAGGCTATTTTCACCAAAGCTTTCTTGAGATATTTCTGAAAAATTAGAAGCTTTAATTTTTCAAGTAAGATGGGCTTATTTGCCATGCAGTCCTTCTGCCTTTCTTGTATCACTCTCATTCTAATTCTCATACAGAGACAGTGACACCAGTGCTGATGATAATGACACTGGCAAACATGCATACAGAATTAAGCTAGGATGTGCTAGAATGAGTACCAGCATCTTGGTTATTCATCCCCAAAGGAAGGAGAGAAAAGCTTTCCCTCCCCTCTCCTCAATTAGCTTTCTTTTTTCTGCTGCAGGTAAATGCAGAATATATAATAAATAAATAAATAAATAAACAAACAAACAAATAAATAAATAAATATAATAAAAGCAGAAGTGAAAGTGACGTTCACTTACAATTCAATGAGTGATGCTGAAGGCTAAAGTGATATAAACAGCATGCACAAACAATTAAAAATGGCATAATAAAATAGCATATATTATTTCTAATGGCATTTTTCAAAGCAGTCCTGTTAATTTTTGTGGTATTTAAAAGTCTTCAAATAATTGCAGATCAGTCAAAAATATTACGTATTCCAGGAAGTTTTGAATTAAGGAATCAATGAGTTTGTATTGTAAAATATTTCACCAAATAACAACTATGAAAAATAAACATCAAACAAACAAACAAATAATAAATATGAAACCTTGGTGATGAAGGACTTGTATACAAAGAGGAAGACTAAGCAGTTAATAATTTCTTATATCTGTGCTTGTTTTAAAATATAATATGAAAGTATTTCTCTTGGGTTCCATTCCCTCCAAGACAGACACAACCACACACACATTTTAATGAGCCACTTCAGGGAGCTGATACTGAATAACTCTAAAAAACTTGACAGACAATAGATACAAAGGTGAGTGCTTAAAAAGCCAAAACAATGGGTCAAGTCTAATCTGTACCTGTGTGAATTAGGGTTTCAAGATTGAGTGTGATTTGATTTAGAGCAACAATGGAAGCCCTATCACTGGTGTTGAAAGGAAGGTATCCAGGAGAATACTTTTATCTGCCTATGGTGCCTGATAACCAGAACAGGAGCGGCAGAGAGGTGAAATGCGAAGCATCCTTTTATCAACCAACCAACCTGTAATAACCTTGGCAGGAATTACTTGGGAAAGGATGAGGGCTGCTATAGCCACCTCCTTTTAACTTTCTCCACAGGTACAGGTGTTATTAAGTCCTGGTTGGACTGTGTAAATTCCCCATAAACAGGCCGACTCTGAGTATCCTTCGTAGCTGCTGGAAAGACTGTCATGAAATATCTTTGAGCAGGAGTACCCATCTTTGAAGCCCCATTTCCCTCTGCAGCCTTATGGAATTTAGGCCTATTCTCTGTTGCTGCAAACAGAACTGAACAAATAATTGACTTGCTGGCTCTTTTCCAAAGCCAAAAGAAATAGTTGTTGCGGTTTCTCTAAACACATCTTTCCTAGTGAAATGAAAACACTTAGTATTTTATGATTCTAGATTTTGTTGTACTTTAAAGGCTTCAAAAAACTCTGTTTTAGAAAAAAGCTTTTTAAAAGCTGTGATTAAAAAAAATGAATACTGCGTTATTTTAGCAGATGTGATTTAGGCACATCTACACAAACCAATGAATTGTTTCAGCTGAGAGGAACTCTAACCACTCTCTTCACCTGACAGGCTTTCCTGGGGTTGTAAGCACTAGGTGTATATTCTGGACTTCACATGGCCAACTGGAGTTCTGCAGAGTGGGTTGGAGACAGTTCAGATTTATGTGTGAACATTTTGTTCCTTTATTGTCTTTGGTGATATAACCGACCACACTAATTTTGGATATAATTGTAGGTAAGCATGGTGTTTGACCATCTGTTGCAGTGTCTATAAAAAGATTTTTACTTCTACAATACATTTAAATTCTGATAAATAAAGTTGATCAACTAAGAACATGTCTGGAAAGGAATTTTTTTCAGTTCAAAACTTTACTCATATAAACAGACCACGTTATTTTGAAAGTGGTTTGTATGTAACATGCTGCATGTTTTGTGACTGTGGCACAGTATGTGTGATATTCCAGCATATGTGATATTGCTCTCCTCCTTTCCCCCTGCTTTATACACTCACATCTAATTTTTTGACCTTTTCTCTTTTGGTTTAGATACAGCCTGCTGATGTTGTTGAATATATCACAGTGCAAAATAATGGTGACCAAAATTTCAGAATAAAGAAGTGCATAACTAGGTTATGTTGGAAAACTTTGAAACAAACAAACCCTAAACCATCCTCATTGCTTTTGATTTTACTCTGTAAATAAATCCAGAAAATTACTAAGAGAGAGAAAAGATCAAGACAAGGAGTTAATTGTATTGTTCTTTTGCATGGCAAAATAGTACTAGTCAAAACATACTGTGGAGAAATTTCTCACAGTTAAGTGCTAAAACTCTAAAGGAAGCAGAATTATCAAGAATCATATCACTAACCCCTTAGAAACCATGAGTATTTTTGTCATTGAATGTCATCATTTCACATTAACCATTATGAAGTTTCCTTTCATTAATGAAGGATAAGAGAAGACAATTGTTTCAAACCCTTTTCTAAAACGTTGTTTTAAAACCTACATTAAACTAGAATGAAATGTTATTTTACAGTACTTGAATTGATTCCATTCACACAGAGATCCATGCTAGTCACCACTGACCTATTTTTATGATTTATATATATATATTAGCTAGTTACTTGGTTTTGNTTTGATAGGGGTTCCTTAATTGTAACATACAAAGCTGAAAGAAAAAATGCTTAAATAGCCTGGTATCTGACCCTGGTACTGTCCCTTTTCTGTTTTTCATCAGAAACACCTTTCAGTAGAAACTTCGAAGAAGACAATAACAGAAAGTTTGAGACCTATAAAAGCTTATGAAAGTAGCAAATTAGACAGCAGATACAAGTAAAGAATACCTGGGACAATACCTGGGACATCCCAGAGTACATCAGAGAGCCTTCAGAACAGGGGAAAGCTAGAGAATTAGAAGTGATTAATGCAGAGTGCACTGAAGGGATCTAAAACTGTGTCTACTCAGATAGTTTAAACTGCTCTTGAATTCTAAAATATTCCTTGACATACCTTCAGTTTGCTCATGGAAGTATCTTGTGTAATTAGGGTCTGAGTTCTGGAGCCTGAGCTTTTGTTTCCTGGGGATACTGGGTAAATGAATACGACCAGAGGCTTAGTGCTCCCCACAGAGCTTTTTATAAATGACAGTGATTCCAGCTCTGAGCAGAAGTATCTACTAATCACAATGTATCAGCATGAAATTCTATTCTAGAAATCAAACTCATGTTACAAAAAATTAAAACAAAACACAACCCTCCACCCCAACCAACTACCCATTCCTTCAGCAACTCTGTTACTAATTTTTAAGACTAGATGTACTTCCAAACCATAACAATTCTCTTAATTCTTTATTTTGATGGTGTTTTCTCTTTATCTATCTCTTCAGATTAAAAACATTAAGATTTTGTTTCCTCTAAAAAAAAAAAGTAAAAAAAAAAAGTTTTACTCTAGTTACTCTCAGTGACATGCAAACCATTTCCCTAAACCTGGCATATAAATTTTCAAAGAGTTATTAGAGGAACTGGGAGCCACTCTCACAGTCCTCTTAGTCTTGGAGACATCCTTCCCTCTGCA
The DNA here is from genome assembly GCA_013400315.1 of Bombycilla garrulus. Taxonomy (NCBI): domain Eukaryota; kingdom Metazoa; phylum Chordata; class Aves; order Passeriformes; family Bombycillidae; genus Bombycilla; species Bombycilla garrulus. Next base: position 1,116,210 of record VXBU01011338.1, on the reverse strand, counting down.
AGTGACAGTCAAAAATGCCATAAAAAACAAAGCATGTAGCAAGGCTCAGGAACAAGTGCATTTTTATAGGTATATTACACATGTAAAATAATCATCAGACTCATTGCTTGAAGGGATTAGAAAGCTGATGGTGTGTAATTACAAAGGACATATTCTACTCAGCAGCACTTGATTGTCTGGTCTTAATGCTGTCTGATGCATGTTGTACAACACCTCTGATCGAGGGAGCTGTCTGATCTGCAGAAGCCTGAAAGTACAACAAAACTGCAAGGACAAGTTGAAAATTTAGTAAGCTTATAAATAGAAAACAAGTTTGGGAGGTATATGGCATATAGAAAGCTAAGCCACTAAAAGGTGAGATTTGGGAACTTCACATCTCGATGAATCTCTCAGTAATACCAAAAAAATATTAGAAGATAAATTGTTTGGATCTGGATAATTAAGATTAGAAGATAATCTCCAGATTATTAACAAGGATGATTTTGTTTGCGTGACATCACAATATTTTAAAGGGTCCAGAACAACTCATTCCAAAAAGCATCAAAAATGCATTTCAGAGCTAAGTTGTCACAACTAACGACAGCATATTTTCTGTGTGGTTTCCAGTGCTTATTTAAGTTGCCTCTGCTTTAAATGCTCCCGAGAAATAACCTTGGTTGCCCTTGGAACTTTGAGAGTTTGGCAATGAGAGCTTGAAAAAATGGAAAAGGTAAGTCAGCTAAGTTAAAAAAACAAGAAAAATGTTTTCCTATAGTGTTTGTCACTCAGCAGGAACTTAGAAATTGATGGTTAGCTGCATTATAAGTCACTGAATCTTGATTTTGACCATTAAGCCTACAAAAAAGATCTTTATAGGAATCCAGGAGACCCTGGAACTCAGAAAGAAGCAACACTAATTGGCAGTAATTTGGAAAATGGCACATTTTCTCTACTGTTTGATTTATCTCATTGTACTAATCACTACCCTTCTGTGCAACTGGGAGATAGACAGCCAAAGAAACTGCTTCATTTGGAAATAGATTTGTTATAATTAAAAAAAAAATCACTGAGCAATTGACTTGCTCGTTTTACATGTAAACATCTCTGCAGATTAATTTCTGTTTCTACTTAATGAAGCAGGTTATTAAACTTGCTTATCAATTTTTTAAACACTTGTCATCTTTGATAATCTTAGAGGTGTTTCTCTTTCAAGTTATAATCTCTATGTCATTGATAAACCAATTACAGATTTCAGAAGGCAAATGATCATGAAAAATGGATAACGAGTGGTAATAATTTAAAAAATCATACTTTTTTAATAGCACTAGAGATCAGGAAAAACCTATGTATAGTTCAAAATAAAAACACTAATCATACATGTCACCTTACAGCCACAATCTCTCTATATAGGTTTAGATCAGATGCTAGAAAAAAAATTCTTTACAGTGAGGGTGGTGAGGCACTGGCACAGGTCGCCCAGAGAAGCTGTGGATGTTCCACCCCTGGGAATGTTCAAGGTCTGGCTGGATGGAGCTCTGAGCAACATGGTCTAGTGAGAGCTGCCCCTGCCCATGGGGCAGTTCTCAGAGGTGAAGAAGATGATCTTCAAGATCCCTTCCAACCCAAACTATTCTATGATTCTATGGCAAAGAAACAGCCAGAGTGGCACCGAGATACTGAAGATTGTAAAAATAAAACAGGAACAAAATTAGCTCACCAAAAAAGTTTTTCATGGACAATGAGCACAACAGAGATTTGTAATCAGCCTTACTAGTATTTGCTGGCAGAAGGTCTTTCTCTGTGCAGGTGAAAACCATCTATGCAAAAGGATCAAAAAGAACTTGTGTTTAAAGAGGGATGAGGGAGAAAGAATACTAACTGTGATTATTGGCAAGGGTTTCCTACAAAAAGCTAATCACTGAAAAGTGGCTGCGTTCAGGAAGAGTTGATCACAGCATTTAAAGAGAAAGATTCAGCTAGAGAAAAGAAAGCATGTATCAAACAAATAAGGATGGTATTAAGGACTAGAACAGCAAATTCATTACCTTCTGACCTAGATGCTTATACTTTGTTTAATTTCCCCATTTCTGCCTCAGATTTTCCCTTTCCAAGCAGTTTCCACATTCAGCTATCTAACCAGTCATCTTCCAGATGTGTTGTAGATACTTGGATTTTTTACTGTAAAGTGGCCAGAATGCTCTGGAACTAGCATTCTTGGCAATCTCTCTCTCTCTCTCTCTATATATATATATACATACATACATATATGTATATGTCTATCTCTGTCTATATCTAGTTGATTTATCTCTACCTTGATCTATGGGATGGGATTTCACCAATTGATGTATAGGACCAACAAGCATGGATTTGGACCTTAAGTGGCAGACAATTCCTAGGAAAGGGCTGCTTTTCCTCCTTTCACATGGGTTGCACTCCGTACCCTGAGTACCACTTACAGAGAAGTAAAACCTCTAGGTTCACTAGTAGGAAACACAAGGCAGGAAGAACTTTTTTTTTTTTTTTTTTTTTTTGTCTGGAAGAAGTGTTTGGTAGAGAAACAACTACAGACTGACTTTGCTAAGTTTGGTCTGATGTCAAGTGACTGTGGAAACTGGTCTTGATCAGGCTTCTGCTATGTTTTTCTATCTACAAAAGGATCTAGGCTACTGCTATCGTTTTCAAACTCAATCCAGGGCAGGGACTTCTCTGAATCCTTCCAAGATGCTTAAAGTATGAATAAACTTAAAGTAATGCTAATTCTGTGTTTTCAATGCCAACAACATGTTTTCTCCATTGAGGTAAATGGCAATCTTGAGCAAGGTCAAAAGCACATTTAAAAGTAATGGCTGCTTAAATCATTTAATGTGACATAAATTTGCCACAGCTTAAGACCTTTTAAATCCTGGGATCATTACATCTTACTTAAGCATTGAGAGTAGATTTCAATCTAGCGTATTACACATGAAAAACACATCTTCTCTGCCACAAAACAAAAAGGTGTTATTTGCAGAGAAATAGCCAATAGGCAGCTGTAGTTTCTTTATGAAAAGTTGTGGAGAAAAAGATAAAACTGTCTCTTCCCTTGTCTTACAAAAGGCTTTCCACTAAGATATCTTCAGCCAGAAGTCTCCATGTTAAAGCCATACTGATTTCTAATAATGAAGGCACAATGTAAGGCTGCATTTACAGAAAAACTACCCTGAATTTGATAAAACATATGGTAGCATATGGCAAACTGCATATGGTAAAGGATGACTGTGTACATGAAAGCTGCAGTTTTCACTCACATTATCTGCCCATGATAGAAAGGAAAAAAAAAAAGCCTCCTTCCCCCTTGCACCTTACATATTTCTACAAAATCTCCTTCCAGCAACTCTAACATTCTTTTCTCTTTAATCTGTTGGGGTTTTTCTCAATTGTAAATAAAAATCAAAGTTTGCTTCAGTAAAAACTAAAAAAAAAAAAAAAAAAAAAAAAAAAAAAAAAATAGAAAACAGCTTGACAGATTAAGCCTCTTGGGATTGAGCTAAGGATATCCAACATCAGATATGGAATTTAGGCTTTACTGAAGCATATGACAGTGAGAATAGGTGGGAAAAATATGAGGGGAGAGAAAACCATGGCCAGATACTCCTAAGCAAACACACTGAAACTGGCAGACTTGGTTGGATTTAACTGAAGACAAGAATTTGGCTCAAAGTATCTTTGATATTTATTTTAAAATAAAGAACATCTGTGAAAACTGAGAGAAGGAAAACATTTTCGACATTTTATATTTAAACATTTTGAGTAATAAAGTCCCACTCTAAGAACACAAGAAATGTCAAATGTGCCCTATAAATACACATATCTCAAAAGGAAGAACTGATGCAACTATAGCTATTATTTCCCTATTTTCTTTTCAATGTACATTATCTGTATCACTGTAAAACAGCAGAGAACTGAAATTTCCAATTTCCTCAAAAAGGCTGTTGAAAAGTTTGAGGTGCATTTACTCTTAAAAGCTTCAGACTGCAATCTAATGTCAAAATTGCACCATATGCAATTATTTTTGTATGGGATTAAGTGTTTTATTTCCTCATTATGCATGCTATTCATAACCAGCATTTTATCTCTTCACTGTGGACTAAAAAGGAAAATAAACTGTCTAAATTAACAACAATAATTGGCAACCATCCCACATGGACCGGTTGTATGCAAAGGACTGCATACAACCAGCTCTCATACTTTCTATTTTTCTGTGAATAGCTGCAGTTAATATCCAGTCAACCATTCTTATTGTACACAGACTGTTTCTTATATTCTTCAGATCCAGGGGTTTTTATTTTGCTGCATCTAAATGGGAATCCAGCATTGGCTGAAGTTTACATCATTACCTCCAACTTACATAAAACTGTTCATGAATCTTCCATTACTTGGGGTCTCCTTTTATCACTTATTTAGACAGCATGAGATATTTTAATATCTGCCTACACTAAAGCTCACTGGCCATTGTTCTTGGGATATTATTATCCCAGCACTGAGCAAGCATGACACTCTCACTGTTTTCCACCGCGACTGCACATCCAGTAATGACGGCTAACTACACACAGGTTTTAGCATGAAGCCACTCAGGTATTCCATCTTTCAGTGGGAGCAGAAAATAAGTATTTTACTCTCTCATCTTGTCAGCACAAACATTTTATTTAGAGGATGGTTTTATTAATAAGAGAGGAAATGTTGTCCAGTGTCTATTCACTCGACTGCACCTGAAAGTGGAGTAATTAGGGGAGAGACCTCTCTCAGATCCCTGTCATAGCTGATCTGCTCTGAGATCCTGAACCTCATTTTTCCACATCCCAAACAAGGATCCTATGTACCAATTTGTGAAGTGTTTTGTAGTGGAACTACTGAAGCTGTTTCACTACATACCAGACGTTTAATATTGATAAGAGAAGGGACAAAGGACTTGAATTTGGATGTCCTGGATGAATGACAAACTATAGTAATTCCTCGTGTAGTTCTCCTTGTGGATATGGAATTACTTGGACAATGTGGTGTAGTTTCAGCAGGGAGTTTTACCAAGACCATCCACTTCTGGCAGATGGGGGACCATCATTAAGTCCTGCTTCAAACAATTCTGGGTCTAATGGATTCACCACTGGGAGGTATATCTGCTTTCTCACACAAAATTCTAACTCCCAGCTACTTTTCATCAGGTCCTGCACATGAGAGAAGCAGGGAACACTCAGTTTGGGAATTTGGCCAAGGCATAACATGCACGTCTTAGAAGCTCTGCAGCGAAGAAAGAGTTACAAAGCAATCACTGTTTCAATAGACACAAGCTCACTGCCAAATGCAACAGATACTTTACACATATGGCTGGGAGAAAGAATAACCTAAAGGAACAGATGGAAATCCTACCTGAAGAGCATATCAAAACACAGGCAACCAAGAGAGTCAAACAGAGTCTTTTGTCCTGAACCTGTGAAGGCTCACACAACTTAAGAGTGCAGAAAGTAAGAATACTCTGAGTTCTGAGTCTGTGGATGCCCCTGCAAGATCCAGGTTCATGGCTATATTTCCACAGAGGAATAATACCTTTAACCTAAAGACCAGATACTCCATTAAGTGTTAAGCTATAGGCTCACAAGGAACCCCTTCACTGATTTTCCCTGTTAACACAGCATTAGTTAAACATTGGAAATCCAGAAATTCTAGCAGTCAAATTTTATTTGCTGCATATATGTTAAGAAAGTACATTCAAAAGTGTTCTTTATTTTACCCAGGAATCCTAGAAACCTGCAAAATCTAGAGGCTTATGAGTGTCTTAAGGAAGTCACATCTGTCCAAGGTGAGGAGCATGATAGATGCTCGTAGGTTTGAGGTGGGAACATACCCAAACTCACTTTTGCTTTATAAGCAAAAAGCACACGACAGAAAGGGCATCTTTTTCTTCTGGTACAATTTGGAAAATTAATATACTAGATTTGCTGTAGTTAAGAATTATTTAACTCCTTTCATCTGTTCTCTTTCATGACAATGGAATTAGGTCTACACAATAGAATAAAGAAACTAAGCTATCCCAAGAGGAAGCTACTGAATGACAGTAGTTAATTGAGCTAAACTCTTTTTTCCCCCTCACTTTTCCAATTTCCCAGCTGTTAAGCCTTTTTTTTCGAAAGAAAAATTACTTTTCACCCTATGGGTTTTACTTTTATGATGATTATAAAAAAAAAAAAAAAAAAGTTAGTTGCATGCAAGTTTCCACTTTATTTGAATGGAGAAGTTTTGTATGGGAAGCAGTCAAGCAGAAAAACACAAGAGAACAAACGTGAACCTTGGCCTTATCAGCACCATGCCCAGTACTGCACACAACATAACTTCCTGTGTATTTATGGATGCTTATCCACACTCAGGACCAAGGCTGGACCTTGTCTTGAACTTTGCAAAGTTCTCTCCTCATATTTTCAACCAATTTCTTGAAGTCTTTTGGGATGGACAAAACATCATTGAACAATGGAGGATCTAGAGCAGCAAGGCTAAGATACTAAAGCCACAGGGAGGGTATCAGAGAGCAGCAGGCTCCCCAGGAGCTAGAACATCAGAAGGCCTCAAAGTAGTGTCACATTTTAGCTCTTCAGAAAATGCTTGCATAGTTCGCCTTTTCTTCCTCCCCCAGTATTTAAAAAAGAAAATACCAAAGGGAAAAGCAGACATATGGAACAGTCCCTCATATTATGTGAAGCTTTAGTTATCTACTGTGCCCTGCTTTTACTATAATTTAATGTAAAAATGATGAAAAGTAGTCAATAATCTTGCATGAGACCAGAAACTATTGGTGCTTTGTAGTGCACTTAATATAGCTTTTACATTACTGTTATATCCAATTTCTATATTGGTACCAAATAATAAATAAGTATTTATATATGTGTGTACATATTAGAGTCAATGCATTTAACATTTTGTCTCTTATATTGTAGAAACTAAATGCTATGAGCCTTTTTTTTTCATGAAAAGTGTATTTTTTTCCAAATTTCAGGAAAAAACCATAAAACCATCACTCAAAACTAAATCTTTGTAGAGAAGCTTTAAATCCCTCTACAAACTATTAAGTCAAAATAGTATGAAAAGCTAGGAAATCTGGTGGCCTTCAATATCCTTTTTTGATTAATTAAAACTTTAAATGCAGAGTCAGCAACATACCACTGCTAGAAAGGTGGGGAGGTTGGATGATAAAAATGTTCTCTCTCTTATCCAGAAGGAAGGAAAGTGCTAGCAGTAGAGCATAAGTTTAATATTTTTGTATTTCTGAGCAAATTTAAATTAATATTATTGGAATCCCAAATATAATAAATAGAGTCAGACAGGTGTTCAGAATTGCAAAGTTCATGAAAAAATTCTGATAAATCTTACAGATTCTGAAATTAAATACTTTTATTAATCAAGATGGAACAGTGTAGCAGGATTTAGACCCATTTTCCAGTCTCATGTTCTCATTAGTAACTTATATTTAAGACCTACTATGTTAAATTCACCCTTCCTATTGTGGGTATGGGCATTGATTTACACTCAGACAAAAGTCCCACTGAAATGAAATATTCCAGGTAACCCAGGTTTTTTCTGGGCAGCTAATCTGCTGTTTTCCTCCAAAAAACCATGGAACACTACCACCAATTTCTACAAATTTACCTTTCTGACAAAGTCAATTTCATATTCTATTAATTTTCATGTATACTTAGTATCAAAATAACAGGAACTCTGTTTAAGGTCTAGAGATTTAGGGAATGATGGCCTGCGCACTGATGTCTGAAAGACTAAATAAAATAGAACTTCTAAATATTAAAAATGTTACTGTTAGAGATGTAAATACATAATTCACATAATTCATACTGATAGAGATGTAAATACATAAAATGCTTACCCAAAAACTAGCTTTGACTTCAGTACACAATGTTCTCCACACAAAACTTAGGAAAGAATCATAAGCAAATTCAATTTTTAGTGCCTATTTTGTTTTCAGTGCCTTTATCAAAATGTGGAGAGAGAGGAAGCTTCTGCCTGAAATAGATACATAAAAATACTGTCCACTGTCTGCATCGAGTTGTGTTGCATTCAAAGTATTGAAGCAACCCTTTGCAGGCTTCCCATCTCAGTTTCCCTCCCAGGAACAGGCTTCATCCATTTCCAGTGCTGAAAAAGCCCTCAACAAATAGTTTTGGTTGATTATCATAATATCATCTACCAATGCTATTATGTTGTATCAGCGGACACATTATAAACTTCTATTTTAGGTGCTAAATTTCCAAACTGTAAAAAAAGGCTGAGAACAGAAAGTTGATATTCAATAATGAGTAATTTTTGCATAAGTTTAAAAAGAGCAGTGCATTCATATTTTAATACCATGGGGAAAATGGTATTTAATTCCTATTTCAAGACACATTACTGCATAAAAGCAGCTTTACAAGGAATATGTTACCTTTACTTTTTGTTCCTTTACGAAGAATTGAGGTAATGCAAGCAAGGCTCTGCATAGTGCGCTTTGTATGATGGACCTTTTTCTCACATCCAGGGTGTCTTTTTAAGTAAATCTCTCGACTGCTTGCACAGGAATAGCTCTATACATAGTGCCAGTAAAGTTCTTTATTCCAATGAGCACAATACAATGACTGAAGAGTTTTGACAAAATAGTGAAGCTCTACAATATAAATATGTTTCAGGTTTTTTTTTCTATAGTTCTTTGATATTTCTGAGACTTTGAAAATGAAATGGCCGAAATTATATTTTACTTTTTAAAAAATCTACTTTCTAGTAACTATTTTTATTTTTCAAATCCTTTGCCATTGACTTCAGTGTAACCAAGATTTCACCTACAAAGTTTTATATATAAAAAAAATAAATCTAAATGAAATAAAGAGCTCTGACTAACAGCAAGTGCAAATCTGTTTGACAGATGACATACCCTATGTACCAATATACACTACAGCTCATAACAGCCCAACAAGAACAGCCTTAAGCCACTGAGTAAGAAGTGATGCATATGTTTTTAAGAACAGATTAAATGCAAAATATTGACATTTGTGTTGGTCTATCAAATGCATCAGGTACATTTTTGGGAAGAAACACCAATAAATTGACTAGTCCGGTACAATCAAGTTTTAAAATCTAGATAACTAGATACTAAGATAAAATTTAATAATTCTTAAATGTGCATTAGGAAGATAAATCCTAAATTGAGCTGGCTGAGTGCTTCATGACTGTTCTCTTTATCCACTTAGCCATCATTGAAAATGGAATATATTGGCAAAAATAATTGTCTGTTTTCCTCTTAATCCCATTGTGTACTCTTGTTTCTGCCAAAGCTTTCAGCAAAAATTTATTTTTAGGTATTGCTAGATATCTTAGTAACAGTCTTTTCTACAGAAGCTATAAGAATATCTATCATTTAAAAATTCTTTAAAAATATTATTTATAGTTGAAATTCATAACAAATAGGAGTAATTGTCTCTTGTAATGAATTAGACTAACTAGTTTTTAAATGCATATTTTGCAAGAATACATCCTCTAAAACCCTTACAGTGTTCCTCTGACAACAATTTTGCAAGACCAAGGAAATAATGCCACAGTGAAGCTGTGAGCTGTGCAATACTATGGTAAACTGTTGCTAATTATTATTAATGATGTGATGGTTTTTATTTATAAACCACAGAATTTACGATTAGATTAAAAAAGCCAATTTGGATGATTATTGTACCAAAGTGATTCTACTTTGTTAGGTTAATTTACTTCTATTCTGCATACAGTAATGACAGTAATAGAAAATGCTAAACCTTTACCTTTCAATGCATATCCTTGTTGTAGGAGTAAAATACTCCCATTTGACCTTCAAATACAATACTCTCTATATTAAATCCTTGATCCTTTGCAGTGCTGATTGGAGGGAAAACTTGACAAGGCAGTACATATTGAACTGGCCTATCTTTTAACAGCAGTGAAGAGTTTGGGTCTTTTTTCCCAATCTGTTCTTCAACACCACTGTGTTTTATGTCTTTACCCTTATTACGGAAGATTAGGACGAATCTGCTACGCTGACTGCTGCTAAACTAATCTAAGTAGTCTGGAGTACCTAAAAAATAAAATTCTGTCTAGATCAATATATTCACTAAGGAACTGCTCAGTTGTGTGATAAGCACTTCTGAGTGATTTTCAAGCTGCTGGTATAACAGGGTCTACTGTGTCCTGAGGAGATACACTCACAGCATCACCATTTAAAGAGGTAAGGTTTGCATCAATTTCTTATATAATGCAGCTGAGAACAACAAGATTTCAGAAGTGGTTGCTTGAAATACAGGATCTTATTATTCCTTTGCACCCAAACACAACTGATGAAGACGACAGGAATTACTTTCTTGGAGGTCATAAAAAATGCAAGTGATTCAAGTCTGGTGGCTTTGTGGCTGAGCCAAGACAATACTCAGGTTACAAACAAAGCACTGAAAACTGCTGCTAAAAATACTTTGGAAAACATGGTGAGAAATTATTTTTTTGCAACTCAAATTAAATTTGTTCCCCTGGTAGATGACCAAGTAAGAGGTATTATAAAAGCAAAGTAAGGCTCAAAACAAAAAATTTTGCTGTCTGTTTCCCAATTTGATTTTTTTCATGTCAGATTAAAAATTAATCAATTGATAAAACTTTTCATATTAATGCATCCCACAACCTGAGTCACTGAATGGAATAACTAAAAAGCATAATGAATTAATTGGCCCGTGCTGCATATTTTATCACATAGTAATTAGGTATAACTTCCCACAATAAATGGAATTTCAAAACCAGACAAAAATATTGCAGCAAAATTTGAGAATATAAGCATCGTGCAGTAGAATCCCATATCTGAGTTTCAAGTTGATTGTTCCATATGAAAGCAACACTAAAATACTCATCTAAAATTACCCCCAGGTGGAATGGTGATACCATTATGTATCCAGTCAAATATTTGGATTCGGTGATAGCATTTGCTGGATAAATCCCAGTACAGAGCCTTGCTATCAAAACAAAACAAAAAATATACATTAAGTGGCTAATCAAAGGAATTGCAATCCATGCATGTTTTGAAACTCAAGTTTCTTTCCCTGTGTTTCATTATACAAAACAATACAGATGGAGCTAACCAAGGAGCAGGCAGCTCCATACCTGCCTGCTTTCCATCAGATGATTGCAGGGGAATTGCTGAATCCTTTGAAATACAAGTGGCATCTTCTCACCTGCTGAGTTTAATTTCAGAGTCGAGCACTATCATTAACAATTTTTTTTTTTTAAAAAAACTCTTTACTATCTTACATTCATGCTCAAAAAAACCCGAAAGCTTTCCTCAACAGGCATATGTCTGTGGCTTCCCCTAGAGAAAGCAAATCATCCATCCAAAAGATACATGAATGGTAGGTATAATGTAACACTGCACTCTTTTTGCAGTGTTTTAAATGCTGCTTCTTTCCTCATGAATGGGAAACATGAATATAGTCTAAACATCAGCGTGTGAAGCTATACTCAGAAGCTTCTGAGGTATCCAAGCCGTTGTTTAACTTCACAGGCCAACTTTAGTGCCACCGTTGCTTTTGAGCAAGTTAGATCACTAAGGTAGCTAAAAAGCATGTCCAGGAAACATGTTTTACCAGATCATTTGCATGTGCAGGAGATACATTTTTCATATCCATTCCTGCATAAACAGGATTTAGAGTCAATTTATTTTTAGATTTACCAAAACATAAGCATGAAAAGGAGAACATGATTAGAACTGAACCATGTCAGCCTTGTAGTACAGTGAGTCTAGACCAGCCCCAAAGTTTAGGTCAGTTCATATGAGAATAAAAATTACATTATTCAGCTCTTACTAGCTAGTCAGTAGAAATAAAAACCTTTCTTAAGTCATCTTACTCTTTATTGATTCTTCTACCCTTGTCCCCTTTTCAGTCCCAGCTCTCCCTTACATAAGCATAATCAAATTACAAGAGCACTATCTGATCAAATTCTACTTTGCCCATTCTCGGCTTCATCTCTATTATTAGAGTCTCCCCAGTGCCTTTAATTTAATGAAAAGCCCTGCAGCCTAAATGTCATTGCTATTCTAGATTCCTATTTTAAATCTTCAGGCCCTGCAAGGCCTCACGGAAGGCACTAGATGAGGTGGGTGGTGCATGCACCACAATGCAGGTCTGAAGGACTTAGGAACAGACCCAACACCTGAGCAATAACTCTCCAAAGACAGGAGAACAAAGCAGCACTGTGTTTGCTCGACGGGGGTGCATGAGGTATAGAAGAAAGGTGAGATGGTTGCAAATGATACTGCGTCTTAAGCAAAACCAAAAAGATTAAATCTCTTGTGTATTTTTTTATTATTGAGTTTTAAATAGCTTTACGAAAGTGTGGGATTTTTTCTAACCCTTGGGGACAAATAATTCTGATGTTATAGATTAGCCTTTTCTTTAATTTCCTACCCATAAGTCAGAGAAACAGCTGTGGGCAAAAATTTACACCTGCAATGAAATGCAGCCTCAATCAGTTGGGTATGGTTCTCAAAATGCCTGGTTTCCTTCATATAAACATTCTTAAAATCTTAAATGCACCCAAAAATATCTGCTAATGCCATCCTTATCTCTGGTACCTAGTTGCACTGAAAAAAAAAAATTACCATTCAATTAAAGCCTTGTCAAAGATGAGATAAAAATGCATTCCTCTGCCTTTTCCTCTGGCAATTTGGACATTAATGTCAAAGTTATGTAAGGGCCAGAGATAAGAAAATCCACATATGGTAATTCATACACCCAGTTTACTACAACATATGGCACAGTATAACATGAACATGTGTTCACTGCCCTCCCCCCTTCCTTCCTTTTTTTTTTTTTTTTTTGTTAATTTGGGAGTCTCATAAGTAATTTCTGAATGTATGGGAAGTTTTATATGTATATAAAGCACAGCAGCCAGTAAAGAACTTGTTAAAATGGACAAGTAGATTAAATCTACATAGGAGAAGGGAGATTATTAGCTAGGCTGACTAGTCACAGAAAGGTAGTACAAAAGAAAATTGTACTTTTGGTGATTTCTAGCAGTGAGAACAGGCTTCATGGAAGCACCAGTCTTTAGTTCCACTTACTTGGGTGATTATTTTACAAGGCAGTTTAATGAGAATTGAGCAGCTTTCTGCAAAGCACTTTCTAGAGCAGAAATCTGCTGAATAGATGGGATTTTAAAGTTCTACACATAAGTATATTCACATGCACCACTATATGTATGATATGTACAACACATATGTATATATATCTTGCAAGGGTACAAAAAATTGCACCTTTTTCCTAATATTTAGGGTGTTTCAATGCTATCTAAAAAAAAAAAAAATGGCATCCAAACATAGAAGACAACTCATCAGCTGACTTGTTACATGACAGACCCAGAGGCAACTCCAAAGCATCAACACAACTGCCTGAGGAGACTGCCAAGGAGCCAGCTGCTGCAACTGGAAAATCTTCCAAAGCTTTGCATCTGTGTCCTGTTACTGCTGTCCAAAAAAATCCACCACAGTAAACAAAAACAATAACAATAAATAAAAAAAATCAAAAATCCATCTTTGTTGTGAAAAAACTCATAATGTTATATAACACACTGTATGCATCAGGGCAAGTTGTATCTTTTCTTGTGGATATTCCTGTACTCTGATCATGCAGTGTGTTGCTCCTGACTTGCCTCTGGCGCCTTCCATGAACCTGCAACATCTGAACAGCTAAAACATGAAGGAAGCAATTCAGGAACCTAATCATGGATGTGTAGTGGCATTTTAGACACCTAGATCCCAGCTGCCTGAAGGACAGATTTGCGAAAAGGTTGTGCAGGTGTTTAAAATCACTTGAGACTGTTAAATACAGTCCCCTCCCAAAAAGCTGTTCATGTGCTTTAGCAACATGAAAGTTAGACTTTATGCAAGATAGTTTTATAGGATCTAGAAATGAAAGTAGCTCTCTGACTTGCCCCTTCTCAGTGTTCTCTTGAGATTCTGGATCAGTATAGCTGCAAAATGTAATTAGAAAGGATAAATACCTAGACTGGTTTCACTTGTTCTACCTATTAAGCAGTACAATCCCTTCTCTAAATATAGGAGTGGAAATTCAAGCAATTAGAAAAATGTCCTTTCAAAGAGGGCTTCTGCAGATTACCTCAGGCTGAGCTTGCTATTGCTAAGACTGGCAGATGACCTGATAGATTTTTCACTATCATTCTTCAGAAATTATTGAAATAGTTCAAATGATGAATGATTGATCAATGAATGAATACCCAGAAAGTTGCAATGGGATACGCTGAATAGGCTCTGGGTCATTCTGGTACCTGTGATCTAAAGCTGTGCAAGACTCAGCAGTGCAGTATTTAATCTACCTCCATGTGGAATCCTTAAAAACAAATTAAAAAAATCTATCAAACCAAGCAAATATGACCAAAAAATAAAAATCCACTTGAATAGAAAATATACTTGTGTGGATAGTTTTATTTTCCTCAAGTAGGCTCTCTCTTTGTGAAGTGTTGTCTTTTCTTTATATTGTTGGAAAGCCAGACAAGATTAACGCACAAACAAAATCTGGGGTGTAAATGAAAGAGAGCTAGCAATAAAATCATGTCCTCATAGAAAGTTCAAGAATTTTTTAGAGCTGAAGAAGAGGATTTTTTTCCTGCAGAACATAGAGGTAGAAAAATGCTCCTGAGTTACAAGTTGCTCAAAGAGAGCATTTGCTTATGCAAACATTGGCAATTGTGTTTCATGAGGTTTAAAAGTTGAGTCATGAGCCTGCAGCACATGGAGGTGAGGTTTCTGGGTGGAAACATACCTGGCTTAGTTTGGATCAGCAGTCTCCATGGGGAGCCTCAATAACGTGAAGCATTGTCAAGCATTTGAAAACGCCCATACTTGTAACATTGATTAGGATAACAGTCTTTATGTTAGGGGCTTCAGGAATAATTTAACCAATCCTTTAAAACCTACAGAAAATCTGAAGGATATATTTTCTTGGGGTTAAGGTTCCAGTTTATTGCTTTCTTCTTCCATATGGAGACCACAGGCAACTTTCATAAATGGCTGAATCAAAAATAATTTCCAAGTTAAGTTTTTTAAAAATTTTGAGGTTTTATGCAAAATGGATTAGTTTTAGGTTCTCAAATACTAGCTCATTGAATGATTTATTCTAAACAAGGATATCCTTTTTCTTCCCCCCCAGATGTTTGTAGTATTTGAGAAAGGATTTTAAATGAGCCTTTTAAAAATACTGCATTATGTTTCTTGAAGCTTCACTGTGAAGTCTGATGAGTGGAGGAACAGTGATTAATTGTAGTTTGCTGTCTTGCATTCCAAAATAGCAATTTTCCAATTTAAATCTCTTGTATATTTTTGTAAGAGTGTAATTTATATTCTCCTTCCTGTGACTTCCCAAGTTAAGACACAATTTAGATATAATTCCACAATATTAGAATTGGGGAAAATGAAGCTCTTTTGACTGAATATTCAAGCAAAGAATGTGTTTTGGGCTATGCCATAAATCATGCTTGTCAGATCCTTCAAAAGAATTATTCTGTACAACTACCTAGTCTATTATTTAGGAAGCACAGACACTGAACAAGATAATTCAGCAGTACTGTATCTGATTTACATATGGTTGTCTCCCTTTAATCTCAGGCTTTGAAAGCACCATCTATTTTCAATTTAACTTCAAAATTGTTAAATTTTATTTTGATTGCCTCATAATTGCACTGCATGCACATATTTAGAGCTTTTGGGCTTCTACTCAAAGATGATCTGGGGGTTTGATGATAACTAATGAACCATGGCAACCAAGTACTGCTGAACTCCTGTATTCAAGACACATAACTCACCATGAAATTACTGACACTTTAGCTTAGGCTGTTCTCTTGTTCTAAACATTTCTCTGGAAATCTTCTAATGGAAATCTTTTATTGAACCAAGAGACTAATTCACAACAGACACTCAAGCATAAGGAAGCAATCTTCCAACTTGCTCCAGAATTTTACTTTTCAAGTAAATGTAATTTACATGTACATTAATTCCCAAACTTACCACTGGGCCCTACATGTCAAAAAGTTACCTATGAACCCCTTTCCCACAGAAATACTTTTCAACAGAAATGTTTGCTTTCAAGTCATTTATATTAAGAAACATCACATTTTTATATGGCAGATGGAAAGCTGAAATCATTGTTTGTAAAAATAAACTGGTAAGTAAAATCCAGTTGAAAACCCAAGAATTTAAATATATAACTATGGTGTAGATTTCTCTGTTTCTAAGATTTACAAGATTATTATTTTGATTTCTTAAACTGCTACTTACAAACTGAAATGTCAATTTACAAAACAAAAAAACCCAAAACTAAAACCAAAAAACCAACCAACTAGTCAACAACATCAACCACCACAAAAAATAAAAAGGAGAAAAATGTCAGAAAAAGTAGGAGTTGTTCTACATAGGAGAAAGCAAATCATTGCAAAAAACAGAGATAGATTGAGATTTAAGACAATTCTTACTGTAGAACTTTATTGAAGGGGAAAGAGGAAAGCAGCAGTACTCAACAGCTGGAAAGTTAAAGTTGGGAAAATTGTTTGGAATTTGTGTTGATAGTATGTATATAACCTGCATTAATAATAATTAGGGTAATTGTCTAGGAATCACCATTGAATTATTTACTTTATTTAAGAATTAAAGATGTAAGAATTAAAGATGTAGCATTGAAACTTGAGCTATAAACTGCCCTCTAAAATTATAATTGTAACAAGACAGAGACACTTAAGTGAATCTATTTTGTGAAATCAATATATGTGTGGCAAAGTATGCTTCAGACTGGACTGTACAAATTATTTGGACCCACACATGAATGCAGGTTTGACTAAAGAACCTGGACACCCACAGGGTTTAACAGTAACCTCATCAATTTGTTTAGTGCTAGCTGGATTTACTTGTATAAATTGCAGACACACCTTTGATGCAGACTCGTAAATCCATTTATTATCACTTCAGTCTCAGGTGATTTAAACACAACAAAACTCAATGTGATGCAGGCACCTGAGACATATAAGACTTGAAAAAAATTTATTCTACAAGTTAATTTTGATAGCCAAATAACATTTTAAAGGTGAATCAAAAAACACAAATAGGATTTTGCAAATATTTAAGTATTTACTATTAAAGCCATTGGAGTCTGGTTCTTTTAAAAATCTCACTAGGTATCTATAAGCACGTTTAAATCCATAAGTGTACTTATTTTTCTCACTCTCCCCTCTCTATTCAAAAATACAGAAAGGCCTGAAGCAGTTTCTCACTTGGAATGATTCACCTCTCTATGTAATGATTGTTATTTCCTAATAAGCATTAATAAGCCCCAAGAGGACTCTTTCAAGGGCTTGTAAAAATAATAATAAAAAGCAAAGATTTTCATTTGTAAAGACTAGACTGCACCAACCAGCAAATGTTTCAAGTTCCCAGCTCAGTATTCTAACTCTTGTTTTGTATAATCAATGGCCTCAATGTACATCTTCAGGCTACATTTTTACACTTTTGAAATGCTGCTAAATACTACTTTTTGGGGGTGTAGGTTGGCGGGGAGGGGGGAGTTGACTCTTTTTTTAACACTTTTTGGTGCAGCGTCTTTATTTTGCATAAAAGTCAAGCTCTTTTATTTAACATAGGGAAAAAGCACAGCTCAGTGCCTTCAGTCACTGAATACTCCTCTTTTTGAACACATGCTCCCTTGTGACACAGGCTGCATCACGAGCTCGCTTGCTGAAGTCCTGGCATTCTGTTATTCACCATAAGCTATGGAAATGCTTCTAACTACTCCATTAGCTTCTGTTCTGTAAGTAAAATATCAATTTTCTGCACCTCCACCTGTTTCTGATAGGCATCTAAGGGGTGCTAGGAGCCTGTAGCAAATATATTGTTTGGTTTAGAGAAAAACTACATGAGGAAAAGACATCATCTGGAGAGTCTTTTATGACATTTTTAATTTACCATGAGGTAGACATATGTATTTGCATCATGAATGCAGCTAACTTTGAACAATCATTAGCCAAACAGGGATATCCCTTCAGCAAAAGCAATTCTTTACTCTTTGCCTAGGTGTCATAGCACAATGCAGTGACATCTGAATGTCCCCACCACTACTGTGGGCAACAGAGGCAAGAAGTATGTTTTTCCCTTCACTTTACAAAAAACCCAAGTGTACACGCAGAAGAAAAGTTAATTACACTGACAAATCAAAAAGAATAGTGAAACATGTATTTGTTGGTTGATGGAAATCTAAAATTAAGCAAAAAACCATGAATGATTTATTTCCTGAAAGCTGTAGAGTACAGCTCCCACTAGCAGTTTTGGGAATCTTTCCTGTACTGTTCTAAAACTGATAAATAATGGAGGTCACTTTGCAACACAGTTCTCTACACTGGAAGTTGCATATGTCTTTATAAGTAGTATTCAGTTCAATCCTGTTTGGTGTTTTCAGATGAAAGCAAAATCCAAAAGAACTAGCCACCAAAATAAATAGAGCAGGAAAGCAAAATGATGAATAGATAAGGCATATGCATCTACCAATTATTTCTGTTGACTAAACCTCAAAGGCAGCATGGGAATCTTTCCTAAAGAACAATCTCTATCTGTATACTCAAATAGATCACCTGTGTGCCTTAACAGATAGCTACAGGAATATTTTTTTTTACTTGCACATACTGTTTTTAATCTACACGAGATGCACCTGTAGGCAGGGAGTGTGAGCTCACAGCTCAAACAGGTGCTTTTGTGTAACCAGACTGATTTTGTGTCAGCTCACAGCTCCTCCTGCTTTTGTGTAACCAGAATGATCCTCCATGGCGCTGCAGATCTACATGCCATAACATAAACTTAAGCATCTATCATAGGGTGCAAAGCTGTCATGGTAGATACTGAAGGAAAAACCAATTTTTCTTACACTTGCTACAGCTTTATATCAATAATGAAAGAACGTGAGGGAACAATCTTGCTATTGTGTATCAAAAAACTTACTGTCTTCCCCTTGAAGCGTTTGGATGTTAATAAATTCTGAAGTCAAAGGTAACCAGACAAACATTGTACAGAACTTCAGTCAGTGCCTTCTGACGTCAAAGACTTTCTTGATAGTGATAATTAGCTTTAAAATATTCCTCTGAGATCTTGAGATTCAACACTTAACTGTGATGGCTTCTGTGCTGCACATGGCAGTTGTTCAGGGCAACTGGAAGTCTTCTCCCTGAACAGCCACAACCTACTTTTTGTTTCAATTTGATCAACACAGTGGTTGCCAGCAAAATCTAAGTTACGTATTAGCATAAATATATTGAGATCTGAAAGGGCTGCTATATACAGCACATGTAAATTATTTACATCTAGGCAGCCCAAGTGACTGCAGACATTGTAAGAAGCACAGCTGCTGCTGGTGCTAGAACCTTGAAGCTGTTTCTTAATATGAATATTCATCATTACTCTCTTAGAAGACTGTAGGGGAAAACATAGTCAATAAAAGTATATTCTGTGTTTTGTAATCAGTAAACAATGTAAGCAAAATAGTATGTGGAGGACATAGAGCAGCTGCTCTTTCCAAATGAATGCCTAATTGTGAAATATTTAGACCTCAGCACCATGATTTCCTTAACGATTCTTTTTCTTGTTAGGGTATGTTGGATGTCCTTGTGCTTTATTTAGATTTTCTTTTTTCCTCCTCCACTCGCTCACATGTTACCACAGAGTCTAAAGCAAACAACCATGGGACAAAGGATTCAGATAATGTAACTTCACAATAATGACCTACATTTATACAATGCTTCTTATCCCAGGACATCCCTAGGCACCACAGTTACAGCATATGTGCGAATTTCACACTGATAAGCAAAATATACTTATGGCATAAGTAATCCATTTGCCACTGACACTCTGGATTGATAGAGAAACCCGTAACGTGTGCACCACTGCTTCACTCCTGGCCCTCAGGCAGAAGGGTGGTTTGAGCACTGAGTGTAGCAAAGTGCATGGAAGAACTTCACCAATGAACCCCATGATATTACACAAGTTAACACTCCAGAGCTTAGTGCTTGTAGTCAAGGACATAAAACACATATGGAAACAACATTTCCTTGCTGCACAGAGGCTACTCAGTTAGCTGTGACTGCCCAGGTAAATTCATAAACGTGTGTGTAGTCCAGGTGTAATCAGAGTAACTCACCTCACGGATGCCAACCAGCAACAGGCATTTGCTTTCATGGGAACACCTCATAAAATCTGCTCTGTAATGAAAACTCTCATTCTTGGAGCTCACTATGCCTTTGAACATTCACATAAATACAGTGACCACAGATCTAGCACTTTTTAATAGCTTGTTCATTTCATAATGTTGTTCAGAAAAAGATTTGGTCTGTTTAAATTATATTCTGTCCTAAGAAACAAATACAAGCAGTTTTATCTGTGCAACAGTAAAAAAGATACATTTTACTGTTTCAAATACCTTCTAAAGCCTCTACAGGGATATAAAGGTGCTATTATTTCCAAAACCACTTTTTATTTTCAGAAAATATGTTATAGTGTTTAAATAATTTTTTAATAGATCTAAGTGAGGGCACCTAAATATTCCACCAACAAATTAGAAACATAATCTTTCAGAAAAAAAACAAATAATTATCTTCTTATCATTCCCAAAGAGAGAAATGTGTTCATATAACTTCAGGTATTGCAGTGATAAGGAATTTTTATTTATATTTATAGAATGAAATGCAATTCCTTGGCATTCTAAACTACAAAATTCAAAAAGTATCATATATATGATTGTAACTGCTGCATGAATCTTCCCAGATGAAAAGGCTAAATCTGTACAGCAAGAAAATGTTGATGCTCACCAGGAGAAAAACTGGACTGAGGTGTTGAACATCTTAAAGTCAGCTGGTCCCAAAGCACAACCACGTTTTTTTTTACTGACTTAGATCACCAGCTTTTATTTATACGGAAACAACAGCTATTGTCACCAGAGACTACATTCTGAAAGACAAAGCTCTTAGATCATTAATATTACTGGGAGCTTTTTTGATACACAAATATCCAGTAAACGGATAATTACTGGGCATCACTTAGTACACTCATTCACCTCTTGCCATTTTGTTCTCCTAAATTCTATCTACCTATAAAAGTCAGTATATTGAAAGCTGTGATTTCTCAGTACCTGCTGACAACTAATTAATGTTCTATCACCTTTACTATACTGTACTTTCCATCCAAAGTGTTTACAAAGAATAACAGAGGGACAGAGATATAAAAGAGGTCAGAAAGGGGTAGGACAGGAGCTGCAGAAAAGTCAACTAATTGTTCTTGACCTCATTTTTGTTTTCCCTATACTTAATAAACACTTCAGGCGAGCTTCCCTGCTGGATGGGTTCCAACACACTTTCCCACTCAATGGACATGTTACATGTTGAGTGTCACTTTCTGGATCTTCAAAAGTCAATGCTACAACACCACTGCTTCTCTCATCAACCTGGAACTGACTTTTTCTTCTGGCATTACTCCTTATGCCCTGGACAACGAGTTTCTGACCTGCACTAAGGATAAAGTCACATTGCCAGCCATCAAGAAACACAACAACAGGATGACAAGTTCCATGCACAGCAGGCTTTCCATGCTACCACAGTACCATGCCAGATGTTCCAATAGATATTTAATGACTATGGCATTTCATTTTTACTTATTTAGCCATTGAAAGGAATTATTATTATTATTATTATAGATTACTTTCAAATTATTAGAGCAGATCAAATGATGTTTTTTTCAGTTTTTGCTGCTAAATGGTAGCAGCGCAGAACATTTAATACAGCTTTACATCTGCTGTATCTCAAAATGCAACTGAGGAATTAAAAATTAATAAATAATGGGGTTGTCTTGCCTTGACAAAGAAATATACTGTAGCTCTCCTTTTTCATTGCTTTAATTTTAAAGGGAATGAATGCTGCAAGGCGTAGGTATCGTAAGGAAACAGCTGGATGAAAACCAGAAAGATCACTCAGCCTGAATCTTTTGTAATGAGTTTTAAAGAAGGCCTTTCACATTTTCTATCCTTACAGTTACTATGCCATTTGAGGGGGTGAGGGGTGGGAATTAAAATATTTCAAGCATGTTTTCCTAGGGGAATAAATTCAAAAAGATGAAATATTTCTCTATAATGTCTATCTTTAAACACATAATCCATATTCTTTTGTTTGTTTGTTTAAAAGGCTGGTGATAATGGTTTTAGATTTTACATTTACTTCAAGAGCTTGAAATGTTTGTATTTGGATAAGCAAAAAACAGTTTTTTTCTACCTACAACCAAGTAAAGACATAGCTACATTTGTTTACTGAATATTTCCAAAAGAACGTTAATGTACGTATATGCATAACAAATATTGTCAATCACTATGAAGGATAATCTATTGAATGATATTATTTTAACCATTTTAATTTACATTACTAAAATAAAGCAAATATTTGATTATAACAAGGGGCTAATCTGTTCACACTATTTTGCCTTAAGATTTTGTTCTGTTTTAGAATTTTCATTTTCTGAAAAATAGCTTTTAGCTACCTGTTCCTTTAACAGTAAGTCTCTTTCCATTGTCTTCTTTCTCTTTAATCTCTCATACTTGCTGTTCTTTTCTTCTCCCTTTATTTTCACTTTGCTCATCCCTGCTTTTCCTTCTGCACAGAAGCTTGTTTTCTAATCTGTCCTATAGAAACTTTTTCTGCAGTATTTACAAGCTCTCATTTTCAGACAGATGTTCTAAGCATATGCTGAGGTGCCTTATGATTCAGGGCTTTACAGATGCTACAGAATTAAAATTCTCTTAACACTCCTTTGGCATAGCTTATTATAGAGACACAGAGGCAGCAAAGTTCTGACCTCCAAAATATGAAAGATGTCTACAAAGGCAGAGCTGGAGTTTAACTAAGCCTTTGTTATTTTTCTTTCACAGTTTAAACAGATAATAAAAACAGAAAAGTAAAAAGCTTTCTGATGCAACACAACTAAAGAGAGAATCTAGGTTAAAAGTATATGAAATACAGAGTGAAAATGCACTTGAGTATGTCCAGGAAATCACTGGATCACAGAATTGTTAGGGTTGGAAGGGACCTCTGGAAATCATCCAGTCCAACCCCCTGCCAAGGCAGGGTCCCCTGGAGCAGCTGACACAGGAGTGTCCAGGTGGGGTTTGAAAGTCTCCAGGGAGGGAGACTCCACAACCTCCCTGGGCAGCTGTGCCAGTGCTCTGCCACCCTCAGTGTAGAATTCTTCCTTGTGCCAAGGTTTTAAAGGTCTGAAAACTTTTCACATCTCAGCTTAAGGCCTTGTCCTGTCATTGGCCATGACTGAAAAGACCCTGGCACCTGCCTCTGAGATATTTATATGCAGTAATGAGATCCCCTCTATCTTGTATTCTCCACACTAAGAAGGTCCAACTCCTGGGCTGCTCAGAACTAAATTTTTACCAGTGAGAAGAATCTTGACCAAAAAATTCAACTTTAACTGTTTACAGTCCACTATGCAATAAAGTAAAAAGAAAAAAAAAATAGGACCTCAGGCTCACTGGAGAGAAAACAATTTGTTTTTAAACTAAATAGAGTGTCAAGTACAATCAATGAATTTTAGAAAGAATAAGGTTTAGAAAATATTTCTGAACAAAGTGAAATTGTGACCCCATTTTTTAATAAGAAATTCTATTTTCATAGCCAATTACAGATGCCAATTTAGCAGTCATTCAAGATGCAAGTTGTTTCATTAAGATAATAAAGAAAGGAAGACAGTGATGTAAGATTGTTTAAGATACAGGTTGGCTGATTCTCTCTGCAATTAACGAATGAATTAATTAAACTTGACAAAAACCAAAATGCACTCGACAGCTCATCCAAGTAGCAGTCCCAATTTGGCAGATGACTGCAACCCAAAGAGCAGCTGAGGTTACCTGCAATCTAACTGGTCAAAAGAAAACATTTATGCCACTGGGGTTGGGACTTGCACATTTCTGCTTTGATTACAGTCACAAACAAGCTAATTTGAGTGAGTTAAGCACAACTTCAAGTGGCGAGTTAGGGAGCCAAAGTACCTTGGGAACAGAAACCCATCAAACTTGCACTGTCCATTACTTTTTCCTATGCAGATTTTTCTCAAACACAAATACAGTACCATGGAAAAAACTCACCATGGATTTATTGAGTTCTTGCTGCTAGATGTTGAACATTTAAGATGAGCATATTTGTGCATCAGCTGTGGTCTGAGCTCTAAATTTTCTCCAGGTTTGCTGGCTCTAGGCTTCACAGTTTAGATTAACTCTTTCTTTAAGCCCCCATTTGAAAAAAAATTAAAAAGAATTTAGGTGCTAATTCCTCAACCCAGTCAACATCTAATTAGCAACCTGAAAGGAAACATAAAACCACTGTACTACACAGTGAAAGGGAATGCCTCAAGAGTTTCCAAATATAATCATGTTTGCAGGTTTTTCTTGGATTTTGGTATTGTTTTTCAATATTGTTTTTCCATGGCAAAGTTGTTTCAGAACAAACTTCATTAATTTTGCACTGACAAATACCTCACAGACACGTTTATCTTTAATTACAGTAATTTCTTGCTCAGACTGATGCTTTCTCTAAATGACAAATTCTTGCTTTGAGTGACAAGTGATTTTGAGTAATTTGAGTGTTTGCAATAGTCTTCTCACATTCCCTGCACAGCTTTGTTTTCCCATTTGTCTTATCTCATCCCTGTCTACTAAAGGAAACAGAAAGTAGATTAAGGATTACAACTTTGACTTTTTTTTTTCATTTTCATAAAAAAATATTGCTTATGAATATTGTGGATCTGGGGAGTTACACTTCAGAACTTCACACAAATGCTTTTGAGAAAGACAACACCACACCCTCCTGTGAGATTCCAGGCTATAACATCCATGATAGCAAGGTAAGTAAATAACATTGCTCCTAATACTCGATAAATGTCACAAAAACCAGGTGTGCACAGGGTTGAACAGTCAATTGGTGTGCAACACTGACCCTCTAATTAAGCCAATTTCAATTAGAGTAAAAGTGGCAGTATCATCCAAAAACCAGCAGGGCAACAACAGGTATTGATGACCGCCAGGTATTGATGACAGGTATCACCTCAGTGAGGGAGAAGACGGTCATGGTTGTCAACATGGTGTGATTCCCTGCTGTATGGAACGGGACACCCAGGAAGGGATGCTCCACAGGGACACCCAGCACAATCTCTCCTGCTGGCCACCAGAGACTTTCTCTTTCTCTCTCTCTGCCTGTGTTTCCCTAAGGCAACATGGACATGGTTATAGGTCATCAGTGATGTGTCCCTGGAATAAAAAAGGGTTCATGCACGTCCAGCTGTCTCAGCTTTGTCTTGTCTAGTTTGTTATACCACTCCCTAAAATACCTTCTTTATTTATTCTTCATCTGCTATTTAGAAGTCATTGTCTGCTTCATGTTTTCTGCAGAATGGTCTAAAAAAAACCCCAAAAACTTAGTACTAATTTGTACTAAGAGGTCAAACTCAAGTGGGTAAATTCACATTTCTTCTAGTTCCAAACCCAAGCAGAAATGTCACATGGTGGCAATGAAGTCTGAAGACAAAGTAGCAACAAGTGCTGCCCAAGTGCTATTAAACAAGACAAAAACAAGCCATGTTATTTTAGTGTTTATTATGATCAGAATGATGATTTGACATGGAGGTAAATTTATGGATTTTTACAGAATTTGCATTCTGTGGAATCTTTTAAAATATGTAACTTGACTCCTTTTGGTGGCAATGACCTTTGGGGGTGAGTGTCTTGGTTGATTTTTCCTGTGATCTCCAGAAAATCTTCATTGCAACCATTTTTTGTTTTTCTTTTTCCCCTAGGTCACTCTCAAACTTATCACCACCAACTTTAACATTTAGGCCCAAAAAAGAATGGTAGTAAAGACAATAGAGTGTGGGGTTTTGCTCAGCTGTTTATCTTGCTGTTCCTTTTTTTAAACTAAGTAGAAGAAGGGAAAGATAAAGGGAAGAAAAATCAGTTATTCTTTCCCTCTTGTGAATGCAGCCATAGGAAACTGTGCTCCACAGGTCATGAGACTTAAATTACAAAAGCTAAAGGCTGGTTTCAGTCACCTCACATCAGCTCACATGTCTGCACTTTTAAATTTATATTCTCCCCTCAGTTTACAGAAGGCTGCCTGAGATCAACAGCATCCTTTGATCTCCCTGAAAGTCACTTGTCTCTAGGTAGGGACACCACATATATAGAGTCATCTCCATTCCTTTCCCAGCATCCTGCTGTTTTAGTCTTTCAGTTGTTTCCAATCCATCTTTTAGAGATACACACAAACATGCTCTTCCTAGCCAGCTCAGCAAGCTGTCCTACCTGGAAAGCACAGAGTGTGTCTCTGAAATGGCTTTTTAACAAGTTTCACAAGGATGCAAAATTACCTAAAACGATGCTGTAGATGGTCAGATGGAGCTGCCCACAACAGGCACCTGGAAGTAACATGCAACTGCCTCAAGCTAGGGAAAGCAAATCTGAGAATAAAGCATCTCTTGGAGAGCAATTGCCTGTATGTGTTCCCACTGTGAGAGATTCACATTTGTGAAAAGCAAAATCTTGGCAGGCAATTCCTTGATGTGCAGAAATTTGCAAATCATTTCAGTCTAAGCAATTTTCC
This sequence comes from Bombycilla garrulus, assembly GCA_013400315.1. NCBI lineage: Eukaryota > Metazoa > Chordata > Aves > Passeriformes > Bombycillidae > Bombycilla > Bombycilla garrulus. Next base: position 1,089,483 of record VXBU01011338.1, on the reverse strand, counting down.
CATCCTTACCAGAGAGCACTAAGAATGCAACTGTACCCTGATAATCATAGCTACTGAATTCTAAGCAAAATGAAATTTCAGCAGAGTCAACACTGCTGAATTCTAGATTGCTTAAGAGGAATGGCATTTAATAAATATCCAGAACTTTTGTAGCTAATACATCAAACTTTGTATACCAGAAATTTACACCCAGGATTAATGGAAGTTTAAACAGGGATTAAACAATATAAAGGTCTGGCACTATTCTAATGAGACTGCCAAACATAGCAGTGCACCTCCACCCTGCCCCTCACCAAAATGTGAGATTAGAAGAAATGGTACTACACAGCCTTTACTTTCATATCTCTCTTTAGGTATATCACTGGTTAAGAAACAAGAGCCTGCCCAGGAATAAAGGTTAAAAAAGAGTTTAAATATCAATATTTCCTAAAGGTAAGTTCAGCCATTGAACACATTTCTAGCACACACCAGAAACATCTGGTCTCGCAAATGGTGAGAAGTGAATGAGTTGGATCATGAGTTTATCCCAGCATGGTAAAACCTCTGATTTAACCATGACACTGAGATCAAAAAAAGAAAAAAAAAAATACAGCAGAATAACACAAAATAGAGCACGTTGTGAGAGGGTCTGAAATAGCTTAGCGATCTAAGAGAAATGCTAATTTCTTAGGTAAAATTTTCTTGCCTCAAACAGCACAAGTTACTCAAAGCCTCTTTCTAGGATTTCAAAACAAGCAGGGAAAGAGCAGGGTATGAGTTACACAAACCGTCACATGCACTTGATGGCACACCTTGTTGCAGTCTCGGACACCAGACCAAATCCTGGACACTGATATGAATTTGAGCAATCAAGTCACCTAAAAAGTCTGTCTGTTTGAACAAACTTCTGCATGTGACCAATATAAACCCATCCCTGCACTTGCATGGTCGACTGAGGTGGAAATTTACCTGCTTTCAAACTAATCCTAAAACATCAACAGAAAGCGCTGCTCTCTTGAGTTGTTCACCTTCTCCAGAATGGCAGTTAGAGTAGTTCGGGATTAATTTTGCAATATTAAGCTTGTCAGGTGAGCAATGCCACCACCGACTTCAAATATGAAAGAGTCCAAAGGAGAGAAAACTGCTTACTCAAAATCTGAATGGTGCTGCAGCTTTTTGCATGAGATTATGAGGTTCACAGAGGGTCCACAGACCTCCATGTCTCCAAATGGGGAAAAAAAAAAAAAAAAAAAAAAAAAAAAAAAAAAAAAAAAAAAAAAAAAAAAATCGATCCAACATGTTAACACAGTTAACTAGTCCTTTTTTCATCTTAGATTTCTGGGGTCTTGAAACCTTTTATAAGAAATGCTTCTCCCACCCACTCTTTATTTCTTAATGGTTCTCCTACAAAGTGCTACACACCATCTCCTATTCTTTTTTTACTTTTTTTTCCTTATAATTTAGGTGCTTTCCAAATTTTTAGTCAACAGTAGTATTATGGAAGATAAGCAACTAATGATCAATTTTTAAGAGATTACAGGGCTTCAGCCTTAGAGACAGGACACAATAGCACGCAGTACGTAATTTTATCTGTGAGACACCCATTTCCTATCATTAAACTACACTGTATAAAAGGAAAAAGTACAGTACTTTAAGCACAGTTATTTCAGCAAACAAAGCACTCAAGGATTTTTAAGGTGCAAAAAAATTGCAAAATCATATGCCATAAGGCTCTAACCATGCTACGCAAATGGAACCAAAGTCTTGTAGAATATTGTTTTAGTTAAGGAGTGGTAGTTGTAGGATGTCTGAATGCATACAGGCACCAGCTTCCTAATGATTAGCACAGTTTCACTGACAGGCTTGGCTGCAGAATCACAAAGCAAACATAAATTGCAGCAAATTAGCAGAAGACTTTTTTCCTTTCAAGAAAAAAGCTTAATGGATGTTTAGCCTGAGGAGCTGATTTCAATGGCTTCTCAGCAGACGAGGCTGCGCTGTCAGGAACCACAGGAGCGTACAGTAAATTTAATAATGGCCCTATGCCACAGCATGGTTTATACAGCTACACAGCAGATCCCCAGCCAGGCACAGGCTCTGCACATTCAGCACAGGAAACTGAGCATTTCAGAGCTATGAGGGCCTGGGTCTCATTAGACAGAGATAGAACTTGTTGCTGTCTACAAAGATAGCTGCCTCTTATAAATCCATCTTGCTTCCAAGGAATTTAACACAATTTCAGCAAAAAAAATCCATCATGGCGGAATTTAGCCCCTAAACTAAGATATTGAAAGATTCAAAAAGGAAAAGGAAATTTGGAAATAGTTGAGAAAAGATAAAAATGAAGAAAACATAAAATCTGGAGGACTTGTTACTACATCCGATTGATCACCAAATTAAACTCTGCCAATTTAAAGACACAAAATGGAACATCAACTTCGTGTTGCAAAGACGTGAAAAAAAAAAAAAAAATCCATGCCAGGAATATTGATATCAGAGCACAGCATTTGAGTTACAATTGGCAATAATTGCCAGTCTCTGTTCTGGAACATTTTAATTTACTAATGTTAAACTGACACTAAGATAGGTAGAAAAAATTATTTCCTACTTTTAAAATCAGCAAAAATATGCTTCCAATCTGATCTTTAAAACTGACTAACCCCAGCATAAGTACAGGGCAAATATCACCACTAAAAGGAAAATGTTTTCAGAGGTGATGTTTAATCGTGATAGCCACGATATAATTGCTTGCTTATTTTTCTGTCTGCAGAATTGATACATATGTTCTCATAAATTATTTCATTGATCTCTCTCTCAAACATTAATACGAACAGACATCAGGATACAGAAACATATCCATCTGGGATGCTCTAAAACATTCTGGCTAAAAGTGTACATAAAAATAGGCATTGAAGACGAGTAAGTATTTTGTTATTATCCCCATTTTCAAGTGTATCTATAACTGATGAACTCAGACCTCAATTATCATTTCATACTTGATGCTTTCCTCAAAAGTATGAATTATTGCAGCTAGTTTGGAGTGGACAAAAGTGTTCATTGTTATGTTAATGCTTACATATGCTCTACATGTCTGACATATTTTCCTTTGAAAGTTACACTCTTCAATCTGCTGGATAGCAGCAATCACTTTCTGAGTACAACACTGCAATCGATCAGATGAACAGTTTGTCTATTTGTGTCCCATTCATATCCTACACAAATGAGTCCCAAACTCATCCTGCCTAGGCAGGCAGAAGAGCCATTGTGGGTGTGAGCAGGGGTGTACCTGAGAACCCCAGTAATGACGCAGGTTGACAAAGTCAGAGCCAGAAGAAAACTTTAAACCTCCTTTTTGAGTCCACACCGTCCTTGAATTGTTTTGCTCTCCTGGAGGCCAGGGGCAGAGGGGACATTTCCTGTTCTGACTGTGCTGTTGCATTCTATCTTCTTAAAGTAATTACTCTGGTTTTCTTGAGATATACTGGATTTTGACTTAAGGCCCTTTTATGCCACTCCAAGAGGAAGAAATAATAAAGGTTTTAAAGTGCTTGAAAACAGCCTCAAGTCCAGTAATAAATAACTACAGAATTACAACCTAAATTTTTACTAAGCTGAGGGAAGAGATAAATCACATTATATCTAAATGGAATAAATATACTAATAAATAGAAGTTTTGGAGCACAGATGGCAGTAGAAGTAAATGCCATTGCAAATCTTTTCCTTTTAAAAGCTGATTTAAAGTGAACATAAATGATGACACAATCATATTTTAAGGACAAGTGTAGGTTAAATAATTTACATATACTAAATAGCTATGCCTTGCCA
>VXBU01011338.1:1062443-1085574 GCA_013400315.1 Bombycilla garrulus | reverse complement strand
ATAAAAAATTATAAAAAAAAAAAAAAAAACACAAAAAAAAAAAAAAAAAAAAAAAAAAAAAAAGAGGCAGCCTGGCAGCCTGGACAGGACCATTTATTCTTCATGATCATTGGACATTTTTGTTGCTTTCTGTGGCAGAGCAGTACACGAAGCCTAATTATTATTTTATGTTACTTTCTTCCAAAGTTAAAATATATATATATAAAACTTAAAGAATTTTCTTACTACAGTGAGATTTAGGAATTTAGGACAGAGAATTTAGGATACTAAAAGCACAGGCAATATGCAGTGACTTCTGCAACCACACTGGAGCGGATTGCCATGGCTCTCCTTTGTGCCTTGGCAGCACACACAACCAAGATACAATTACGGGGTCGCTGCCACCTGCCAGCTTGAGGAACCAAACCACACGCTCCCACAGAATAATAGAGAATGTCAGGATTACAAAGTAAATAAAGGTTAAATCCTAAAGGTCTTCAGGGATCTCTGGGCTGTGTGTTATTCCTTTTGTCAATCTGACTTGCCCACAGAGATGAAGGCCCTCCCCAGTCAAACAAGTCAATCTAATGAAAGGCCTGGATTTTCACACAACTGAACATGTGCAATGTGCAACTCATATTAAACCTCACAGCTTTTTCACCTTGAAGCAGGAAAAAAGAAAACAGAGAAAATTTTCACACAACCCCAGAAACTCAGCTAAGAATTTCACATTAAGAAGACATCTCAAGTCAGAAGTCAGGAAAAAAATTCCAAAATGTTGTTAGGCCATGGTTAAATTCTCCTCCCATTTTTATTAAAAGAAAAAAAAAAAATCAAAACAAAACAACTATATTCTAATAGCGTGGTGAGAAAAGGATTTATTCAGAATCACTTAACAGCGATTCAAAGGAATAATTTTAATTATCTCTGAGAGTATATTAATCTAGACGTTTTTGTCTTCATATGAGACAACTTTTATAATTCTGTACATGCATACATTTTTACTCCCATATTAGATTTAATTTCAGAATAGTCACATGAGGGAATAGTATTTGGCAATGTATAGTTGCTTTTCAATAGTCCATATTTCAGTTTAAATAAACCTAAACCTGAACAAGGGCTTGTGTAGAGCTGTCCTTTGGAGTTTCTTCCCTTCTTCCCCACACTTTCTTAAATTCTTATTCTTAATTCTTGTTCTTTATTCTTAAAAATTGGAAGTCTTTATACCCTTAATACTTACGAGTACTTAGAACTTTGCTGCGAACTACCCAGTATTGCCCAAAATTTATCACCCAAGGCTGTACAACTGCCAACACCTATGTGCAAGTCTATGATTCCCTACATCCTTCCATGTTTTACTCCTTCTTAAAAGGTAAACTTAAGCTTTCCAATTTTAACAGGTGTTTAACACACAACTCTACCAATATTTACATATCAATAATTGAATATGGCACAAACTGAGCAATGTTAACCTCTGTTCCCAGCATCGCCTCTCCATACTAATTACTTCTGGCATATTAAACTGAAGATGTAGCTACCCAAGATCTTGGTGTAGGATGTAGAGCTAGCCTAAGTTTATAAGTCTGAAATTTGCTCCAAACTGGTGCCACCTCAGTTGGGCTGGTGAGGCTGATGTGACTTAAAAACACCTTTGCCATCCCAGCCAACACCCCTATTTTGGAAGGTACATGGGACAAAAACATTATAGAAACTTAAAAAAAAAAAAAAAAGAAAAAAAAGGAACAGAATTCCTCTTACAGAGCTTCTATGTAGGGTTACATTATAAGGGTATTAGGTATTATGATTCTTCTTAAAAGGATGTTCCTGCTCTAAATGTAAAGAACCCTCAGTTTTGACTTTCAAAACTGACATTTTCCAAAGTACTTAAATTCAACAATATTTTTACAATACAACCTTAATCCTAACTTCATTCCTCCTAGAAAACTGGTCTGAGAAACAAGTTGAAGCAATTCCTTAGACAGTTTATTTGTCTTCTGATCAACTAGTTTAAAAAATGTGGTGCAGAAATACTCAAAGGAAATATCTTTTTTTTAGTTCTGAACCTACAATATCCTACATTTTTGTTATAGGTTTATGAATCAGCTTTTCTGTGTTGTCTGGCATACAGTATCATACACAGGAAAAGGTTAATCTTCAGAGAAAATATCATCTCTTGGCCCTGTGCATTTGTTGGAGTCACAGAAGCTTTCTTTGAAGTTGCCTGTCATCCCAGTAAAGCTGCTTTCCGTAATTCAAATTAAATATCACTAGCATTACAGGTTGGTAGCAAGTAGAGGCAAGAAAGAGAAAAAGCTTTGGGGTAGAATTTCAGGGGGAAATAGGATTATGTTTGCTCTGTAACATGTCCCCCAAATTATGACTTTAAAAACTGCTCCGGTCTCAGTTGTACAGAAATTCAATCTACTCAGTTCTGAAAGTATCTGAATTTTATCTGACATGCCACTATTGGTCCAGCAAATTTAGAAACATTTTTCATTTATTCCTGGTAGTGCTTTCAATTACAGAGATATTATAATTTTGAATATTTCCTCCTATGAAGACTTCCCCCCAGGGTTTACAAAACGAAACCTATTAAAATGTGTCCCCACCCTTTTAGCAGGGGGAAGAAAGACAAGACTGAATAAAACAGGAAAGACTGGAGCTCAACACTAAAGCAAAAATTGGCTAACACTTACTACCAGATCAGAGGAAAATTCATGACCACAATCAACCTAAGGCTAAGCTAACATGTTTTGGTGAACCAGAAGATGGAATAAAGAGGAAAAAAAATAAAGGAGACAAGTAATTTCAAAATGTCTGAGTTTAGTTTCAAGACTGGGTTTAATACTTGAAGGAGCGGGAAAATGCCATGACCCTCTATATGAGTTTGGGTTTCCATGTATTAGAATCAAGTCATTCAGCAGGTGATTTGAGACTCAAATTGTAATTGAATATCAGTTTGCTGCTGGAAAGCATCTGTCCTGTCTAAATATCAGACCATTGACCTGATTAGAAGTTTTCATAAGATTCACACCATTTAAAAGGGAGAGAATTTTAAAACATCAAAACATTCTGTAGTGATGACTTCCTTATATGGTAAAGCAGACTCTGAGTTTGAGATGATTTGCAAATGATATCTGTAAATATTAATGCACTTTGACATTGAATATTGCATATCATACATTTTAAGTGTCTTTTTAGTGTGTGGATGTTTACAGCAAAATGATGTGCTTCTGAATATGTCTGTTTTCAATTCAAAGTTGGCTTCATTAAGGAGAGTGATAACATAAAGCTTAGCAGCATGATCATGCCTTGAGAATCAGCACAAAATTGACATGCATTCTTAACACAAACTTTTAATTGGGTTTGTGGGCACCAAACAGCTTCACAAGCTTTAGCTGTTCTTCACCCACTTTTCTACAGTTCCAGCTTTCCAGTACCCAGCCTGGGTATTGACTGGTTTTAATACAGAGTGGTTTTCCCCAGGCTGGGACTTCATTTTGCAGCTGCCTTCATCAAGCAACCAGACACTGAAAGCCTCGCAGGAGTCCTTCAGTCCTAGGAGCATTGCTTCCCTCAGTATTTTTTTCATATTGTTATTACTGGCTCTGGTACTTTCTTTCATAATATCCTAGAATACCTAATCAGGAAATGGCTACGAAGAATTCCAAACACAGCATAATTACACAAGATTCATATGCCTCAGTTAAAATGAAATATTGAAGGATCTTAAACATTGCAGGTGACATCGAGACAAGCACCTTTATAGATGCATATGTTAAGAAAAATATGGCTATTTCATTTAGATTACTTGCATCTCAAGTGGAGTGACAGGCCTAAAGTGGCCAAAACAGATGCATTCTGCAGCATGGGACAAAAATCATGAAAGCTGCAAAAAAATTTCTCTATAATGCATCCTTCCCTATGCCTTTAATTTGGACTCTGAAACACCTCAATTTATCTAGATCAGATTCAGGGCATTTTCTTTATTCTGCTTTATTCTGCTCTTTAGTACTTTGCCTTAATCTTCCGCAGGATCTGGCAAAAATGAACACAGAAGACTGTGTCAAGAGACTGACAAAGTCTCATTTTGCAGTGAGCGCAGGAACGCCTCATATGTGTGGAGTTACTTTGAATCTAACCCACCTATGCAGCTGTCAAGCCAGAGCACATGCTGAGGAAGAACAGGTTGCCTTAGCAACCCCAGTCCTGTTGTAGACACTTCAGAAAAACTGAATAATTTTATCTTTCTGAAGCACCATTGTGCCATTGTGCTTAAATACCTTACATATTAAATAGACATACATTACCAAACTCTCCATACACACTTAGAGCTATTTTCATGCAATGGATTATAGAACACTCTGCTTGGGAAAGGTTTTTGTCTTCTTTCTTACCATCTGTGACCCTTGCAGCTGTCATCTATCAAAAAAAAGGTAGCAATTACTCATTACCTTTTTGGGGGGGTTTGTTGGAGATGAGCGACTGACATCATTACAGAGTTAAAACTTCTCTTCCAGCTGTGCCGTGTATAATGATTAATCTAGCTCAGAAAACAGCCAGGTACACAAAATTGATTTTAATATATGATATTGTTGTGATGTTCAGAGAAATCTGTGAAAAGGAATAATGACTGCACTTGACCAGTATGCTTATTCTTGTGAATAGCTTTTGGCTACACAAATTTCAGGTCTGAACTGTACATAATATGCCATTAAATTGTAATAATTGAAAGTTCTAGAGAAAGGAATCTAATGATACCCAACAGAACAATTTTAGTTCCATGAGAATATATTTAATTAACCCTTAATCATTTTCACCTTTATGACACTGGAAACACTTCTAGGATTTGATTTACAAAATTATTATGCCATTAGTAAGAGAAAGATATTATTGACATACCAAAATCCAATTTAATTACTCCCTTGATTCCTCCAGAGGCAAGAGAAGTCTATAATTTTCTGACACTATGTTCCATTTTTAATATCGTGAAATAAAAAAATGTCTCTGAATAGGCCAGAAATGTTGCATAATTGCTTCTGCCTGAGCTACAAGTACAACGATACTAATGTATTTTGGCTACCCCGAAAGTTCTTTTTTGGCTTTTTCTGTATCAAATATCCCACTTAATATTTTACTTGCTAGTCTTTGCTAGAAATATTTTTGCATAAAAGAGCCTTTACAGTGACTGCCAAACAACTTGCTGTTGTTTTCACTTTTTTAAAGGTACAGCTCACAATGTATTTAAGAAAATGGAAGTTCTTGGACTATTTTAGAAATGGATAGCTCACCTAACAGACCACTCCAGAACTTGTATGTAAATAAGAAAAAAAATCTTAAACTTGTATTGAAACTGTCAAGAAAACCATGCCTGTTCACTTACATAATTAATAGACTGATATGTCTTAGCAAAAAGCTAAAATTTGCATACTTCCAATTTACATACTGCAGGATCCACATAAAAGAGTGGAGAAAAAAACCCTAACAGAGCTGGGACAATAAAGGCTTGAAAAAATGCTGTCATCTATGCATCAGGCTCTATAATTCTTCCTGAAGCACCATGTGCTGCCATATATTGTCACAGGGGCCTAACAGTTCAAGGTGAAATCTATCTTAATTAGGTTTCTAATAAAGACAACAACAACAAAAAAATAATCTTGGTTGACAGCCACAGGCAACACTAGCCTTGCCCTTTTTATATCTTTTCTAATTCTTTTCAACACCTCAACTTCCCTGCATTTTCAAGACGCATGTAAAGTCCTACTTCTTCTGAATTGTATACAAATTAGGTTACTGGTATTTGTCAGCAGAAATTCCAGACATTCATCATAGTGAGACATCATAAAAGATAAGCTGAGCAAATTGAGATTTCTTCAATTAGTTCATTCCACCATCTTGCCCTGCACTATAATTTTGTGCATCGCTATCTTTATTACTCATGTGTAAAGGGAGTCTCAGTGGCCAAATAATCATATGAAGTATTTAGACTTCTACATTATCAGGGACAAATCTTCTTTCTCAGCTACTGGAGATGAAAATCAAATGTGCTTTAAAGTACACTAGAGGAATTTCTTATCCCTTTTCTAAATAGCAGTTTACACATTTATTAGTAGCTAACAACTACAAAGTCTTAGCCAGGAACATGTAATATTATTTTGGAGAGTACTACTGAGAGTGGATATTATGGTTAGTTCAGCTTTTGGCCACTGGATTAATTAAGCTTCTTTATTTTGTATATATCTTGCTCACAAAAGTAGCATTAAGATAGATCTTATATTCTAGGTGTCAAAAGGTCCAAAAGATACACTATCCATAACAGTTAAATCAATTAATAAATGAGAAGGAAATCTAAGCAGCCAAATAATTTAAATCCATCCTTTGTGTCATAGTGGATTGATAATACAAAGTGAGTATCACCCTGGTTTGCAATCCAGGAGAAGGAAGGCATTGTGAGAGGTAAATGATTCCCAAATTCTCAACACCATACAAGAGAAACTGGAAAAATTCAGTGGCAAATACAAAAGAAAATAATAAATACTCCCATTTTTTTATACACTATAATGTGTGATTTTTTTTTTTCAAATGCCTATGCACACATTGAAAACATTAAAGAGTGCAAGCCTCAGGATATCCACTAGGATGTATTGCTAGGCTTGTGAGCAATTCTGAATTACCTGCCTTGCATCTGGGCTATTACATACTCACTAATTACATGTTCCCAAAGTATAAGGTTCCTGTCTCATTCAGTGTGAGAATGTGCTTGTTTTGATCTGAGCTTTGCAGTGAAGGTGGCTGGTATAAAACCACTCATTTAATGCTGAATGCTGACCCAATATTTAGAAGTTTTGTGGTTCAAATTATACCTCAGTATTACTTAATACACTTTCCAAATACTACAGTGAAGGGAAAATTCAGTTCCTTCTCAAATTTTTATCAAGTCAAGTACTCTAATATTGAAATCTGTCATAAACTTTAATGTATTTTTACAGTATCTTTTTTCTAATATCCTCAGCAGTCAGAAACAACCACTGTTCAATGTGAAATAACTAGGATTTGTTTTTCTGGAAACATACATATTCAGCCCCCAATGCAGAACGAGGATGACAAAGCCAAGACATACTTGGGGTTTAATCTGGCAAAGATCTGTAATGAAAACAAATATCAAAAAAATCAAACGTTTTATGTGAAACCATGTTTATAATACTGATACACTTCTCTGTTTAAATTAGGGCTTTTGATTTTTTTCTTGATAAAGAGTAAAAATAAAAGAAAATAACTTTTCAAAAAGAGTTTTATACTCACAGTGAGTATATTGAGAATGTTGAATTCCTAGCCAGGAGGGACTGCATGGTGAAGCACTAACCCTTCAGAACTGGATTTCAGTGCAAGTGTTGACACAGTGTTAGGTATCATGAGTACAACACCAATACATTATTCCTTTAAAGTAACAGACAGTGTTGAAGCTGTCCTGTAATTTGGCACAGAACACTTTTATACTAATGCAGTGTGACAATGTCTGCTATCTTCCATGCCATAATAGCAGTATTTGTTTCCACAAACATGTCATTACATTCACTAATATGGCTATACTTAAAGACTGCCCGAGTAAACATCGATGCAAACTTATAGAAAGCAGATCATCTCTAACAGATTTGTTTTGCTGTGCCAGAGTAATTTTCAACCCTATTCTTATAGAAAAAAAAGATTAATTCCCTGGGAGGATACCTTTCACTACATAATCTGCTGTTAGATATGGTTACTATGTTCATGATGTATTTTCTCAGAGGACATGCATCCATTTGTAAGAACAGCCATTAACCTTCCGTTTAGTACAGTCTCTTTATGACACCATTTGTAGGAAAAACCATATCATGGCTTGACACCAGCCAAGGGCCAGTGCACCCATGAAAGTATATTTGTCTTGATTTCTGCTGTGAGATATGACTAAAAAAAGGGCAAAATTGCCTAAACTTAAGGTATAGAGAAGAAACTATTAACTAACACTAAAAGGAAGAAGAAAACAAAACCAGAAACCAGAATGAAACTTCCAAAACATCCATCCTCCCCCCCACCTGATGTTCACTCTCCCACTGACAACATGGAAGACAAAACCTAGAATTTTCAGTCAATGCACCCCTTGAACAATCATTTCCCCAATCCATCAGGAAGAGCAGGAGTTTCTCCTGCTTTGCCATAGGTTTCTCCACAAGAATATCAGTCTTCTTGTGGCCACACAGTTCACAAATGGCTCACCCGTGGATTTGCCATTGTGAGGCATTGCCCCCCATGGGACAATTTTGTCACAACTGCCCATGGGCTGTATCAGCTTTTAGGGTAGAGTTTAAGAATGTCTTTTTCCTAGTCCAAAAACAAAAACTCTTCATCAGCTTCATCTTAAGGAACAGTTATCTCTCATCCCTGGGGCTGGCAATATCATTACATCAGTACTTCAGCACTCCCCATCTCTGGTCGTTCCTGGGGCCGGGGACGAAAAATTTCAGTGCTTCATTAGCACCCCCAAAAGGACTAGGACATCCTCCTAAAAAAACATGATACATGTTATAGAAGCATTTAGTCCATTTTCTATGGCTTTGCAAGAGAAGTTTAGGCCAACGTGGCCCACTCCTTCATTCTTCCTTCCCACTTTAGATTCTTTCCTGTCTTTTCTTTGACTTCAGGTCTCAGGTTCTGTCTTTTATCTTTTTTGAGTTGCTTCCCTTTCAGTTGAGCAGGATGCATGACTTAAAAAGGTCCATCTGGGCGAGAAACAGTTAAAACCTCATTTTCTGGGACTTCTGCCATGGCTCTGATTGCTTATCAGCTCCTTGATCTGCTGAGCTTGCTGGAATGCAGGAGAGGGAGCCTGGGGAGGGGGAATTCTTCTCTTCTGCCAAGTTGAAGCCAGTCTGTCCCTCCATTCCCCCCACTCCCTGCCGGGACAGTTCCTTCCAGGGGAGCTCTCTACTGGCCCAGCCTGCCTGGCATGACTCAACCCCCCCCACAGGACATTGGTGGGGGGAACCCGGCCGGGGCAAGCTCTTCTTTTTTTTTTCCATCCTCCCTCTCTCTGCAGGGACAGCTCCCTCGGGAGGGGCTCCTGGGACAGCCCGGCCCAGCCTCCCCCTCCTGTAGGCCTCCGTGGCCATTGGGGGGTGGGAATCAGGCCGAGGCCGCACGCCCGTACTTGTTCCAGGCTGGAAGGAAAGAGAGCGATTCCTGGGCAGTCCTGTGCCAAATGTATATCCCACTGATACACATTTCACTTTTGATTGGCTCATTTCCCTGTCTGTCTTTAAAACTGCCCACAATTGGTTACACTGGGCTCATGGGAAATTCACAGGCATACCTCACTTTCAGGGGTGGCTATCTTCATGCCCACGAAAATGTCAATCAATCACAAACCAGCACAAACCACTGCTGCAAGCTTTATACTAATCAGTGTAACACTTCTGTCCATCACATCTAAAGGTGCCCCAAATCTCTAAGTGTCACATCACATCAAAAGAAATAATTATAAACTGGATAGCATCTTGGGGTCTAAACTTGTCCTGCCATGGTTATCTTCCAGCAGACAGGACACTGCAGCACACTGAAAGCTCCCACCTCTGCCACCATGAAGGTTTAGGGTCTGCAGGCATTTCATACTCACTGGACTACTGAGATTTGCAACATTTTGGTGGCTGTTCCTGACTACACTTTTAAAACTGTAGCCTTACACTTAGCTGACCCAGTTCTTTTTCCATAGGGGTGCATTCCCTAAACTTCTCCTTCTGCCCTAGCAGAGGACACTCTTGGACCAGGAAAGAAAACAATCTGCCTCACATGGTGTTTATTATGAGAGAACTTAAAAAAAAAAAATCTTCATTTTCATTTCTACATATGCACCTCCATTAATGCACTGAGTGGCACAGGAATAATAATTACCTGTTATCACAAAAATTAGAGAAATATCTTGCACAGCATATTAGTGGACTGTATTATGACACTTTCCAAGAAATCCTTTCTTTCATTATTTCCTGCACACCTTCTGGTTTGGCAATTTAAGACAAGAATGCTACAGGTGAAACATTTCCACTGTAAAGCCCAGGAACAATGTGTATCAGATCTTCGTGCTCTGGGGTTACTATGGGAAATGCATTGAAAGTATCAGCTCAAATGCAGCAAGGTAATTGTGCACATTTATCCTAATTGCAGATGATATGAAGCTGGGAGGAGTGGTTGATCAACCAGATGTGTGTGCTGCCATTCAGAGGGATGCTGACAAACTGGAGAAGTGCACTGACAAGAACCTCCTAAAAAATGCCAAATTCTGCACCTGGGGAGGAATAAACCCTCACATCAGGAGAAGCTGGGGCCTGACCAGCTGGAAGGCAGCTTGGCAGAGAGGGAACTGGACATCCTGGTAGTCAGCAAGTTGTACGTGGGTCAGAAATGTGTACTTTTGGCAAAAAAAAGACCAAAATTTGTTGTTGGTGGTAAAATGTTGAAGAAAGGTTGAGAGGTGTGATCCTTCCACTCTACTCAGCACTTCTGAGATGCATCTGGAGCACTGTCCCCACGTGCTGGGCTCCCCGGTGCAAGAACAACATGAGAACACAGGAATAAGCCCAGCAAAGGGCTACAAAGGCCAACAAGGCCTGTCTCCTACAAAAAGAGGTTGGGGAAGCCTGGGCTACTCAGCCAGGAGAAGAGAAGGCTCAGTGGGGATCCATCAATGTTTTGAAGTACCTGATGTATGTGAGGTAAAGAAGACAGATTTTGCTTAGTGGTTCCCAATGACAGAACAAAACGAAATAGGCACAAACAGAAATATTTGAAATATCATTTAAACCTCAGGAAAATATTGGTGAATAAGCACTGTGACAGGTTTCTCAGAGTGGTTATGGAGCCTACATCTTTGGAGAGGATGACCCAGACAACCTGTGTGATCTGACTCTGCTCTGATAAGAGGCGTTGGACAGGTCCCCTCTCACCTTGACACCCTTATCACTGAAATTTCTGCTTACATATGCTCGCCTAAGAACTTATGGAAGAAAACAGAGGTGAGGTGTGATGGTTTAAATCCTGGCTGAGAGTGAAACACCCACCCATCCGAACACCCACTCCCTCTTCTCTGTCTGTTGTTTTGCTCCCTCCTCCTTCCTCTGTCCACCATTTTGGCAAGAACAACACACTTTCTAAGAGAGAAAACATCACCTTGGCTGAGGGACTAAGAACTTCTAACTGTTTTTCTTATTACCACCGACACTTATTTTTAAATGGTCAATTTTTGGGGTTTTGAGACTAAAAATATCTCTGTCTATGAGATTTTGTCATCTTCAGTATTCAGTTTGATATAAATCAATATATTTCCATGTAAAGTGAGCCAAGGGCCTGCCTGAGTAGCAACACTGGGTTAAATTAGAGCTTCTGTCAAGCAATGTCACTCCACGCACAATCTGCAATTGAAACATGCTCAGGAAGGTGCCTACATCCTTCCTGAAGGGGATGCATTTTCAGCAACGAGCAGGTGCTATTCCAGACCTGTTGCTGGAAGGTTTCCTCACATGAAGGGAATTTGTCTTATTTCAGTGCTGCAAAGTTTAGTCTGTGGCGTGCAGCTCATGCCGCTTTTCAAAAGCTGTAGTAACATTTGATCATTTCTCTTCCCTTTATGCTTTTCCTAAACACAGTGGAGAGAAGGCTTGGAGCATGCAGATGACATTGACAACATAATTTGTCCTCCTTTTACCATTATGACAATTCTCCCTTAGATGGGCTTTGCAGATTTTTTCAGTATCTGTACTAATCTAAGGGGCCAAGATAAAGCAGAAACCAAATGTATTATATTTGCTAGACGCTGAATTATATTACAAAATATCAATATCTAGGAGAAATTTATATTTCATGCTTGTGACAAAGAAAAAATGTAAAAATGATTTTTCTGGGAATAAAGTATGTGTTTTTAGCAACCAGCTTCTACAAGGACTCCTTTACCATCGTCAGAAATGGCATACTGTGAAATATCTCAATTGTGTGCAATGTAGTCCACAATGTTACTACATGAGCATTCACAGGTAAATCTCTTTCTTAAATAAGCTCATCAATTTGCCAAATTTATGCATTAGCTGTCACTTGAAGAAATAATTCAGAGAATATTCTGGATCCACACAACAATTGCTACTAAAAGTTATAAACTGAGTTTTTCGTTTGTTAGATGTTATATCTGCAACTTTCTATTCATAAGATTTAGTTACTTCTGAAACATCTCAAAAGATCACAAAACAAAAATAACAACACAAAAGCAAAACAGAAACATTTTTCTCTTGTAGTAGGTAGGGGGATGAAACTTAAAAAATGTATGTTTACCATATGACTAATCATGTTCATTGCGGGGAAGTGCAAACTCATATACATAAAGTAAACCCAAACCTTTGCTCAAATCATTGAAAGTTTTTCCATACATTTCATTTCTACCATGAGAGCAACGGCAGAGAAACAGAATGAGTCCTTTCATTCTTTCCCTAGTTTTCAAACTATGGAACTTCCATGGGAATAAATTATTCGCTTTTGCATACAGTTAATTTCCTAGCCTTGTGATAAATATAATTTGAGCCAAAAGTTTTTCAGATTATAAATATTCAGCTGGTTTTGGGTTTGTCCAAGATGGCCTGCCTTGCTGTAGAGTGGAGAACCAGAACAAGACAGAAAAATCCAGAATACTTGACTAGGCAGTTATACAACACTTTCTAGCATCAGTCAATTTTTTCAGATAACTGTATACAAATAGAAATATAAATACCTTAAAGAAATTCCATCTTCATATGAGTATAAAAATGTGCAACATTTGTATATTAAAAATGTGATAAATTAGAGCCAAAAGTCAGTGGCTTACTTTTATCATTTACCATGGAACATTATGGCTCTTCCATTATTATTCCACCCTCACTCCTGCATAATTCTATTTAGATCAATAAGGTTAGATTGGAATAAAACTACATTATGAAGCTGGTGAATCAGGACCCTTATTTTTGACACATTTAAGCTTTTCCTGGAAGACCAGATGGTTGCTGTGTGTTATTCAGATGAAATCTAAAAGAACTAAAATACTCAGCATGCTTTTATTATTGGCATGTTTAGCGTGTCACCTAAAGAAATCCACAAAGGGAGATAATAAGCCTTCTCAACTGTTTCACAGTAATTATAGCCCTTGTGATATTGCTGCATTAAGATAACCAAATGTAAAATGTGTTTTCAATCAGGAAAAAAAATCCATTTGAAATATTTATGCAAGAAAGGGACTGCATCAAACAGGTAACCATCAGTATTGGACTTTGAATCAAGTGTAACAAAACCAAGTTCTGCACATTGCCCACAATTTATAAAACGTATTCTTTGTTCTTACCACAAGCCTTACAGATTTTCACAGGGTTTACCAGTCCAGTTAAATATCTAATACTAAAACAGCATAAGGCTTTAGGCACTTGCTTCAAATGTTGCCTTGGAGGCCTCAGGTGTTCAGAGGGACATTTTTTCATGTACTTACGGTCATTGCACAATGGTCCACTAAAGGAGGTCATGCTACAGTCACAACTGAATCCATCCCACTGCTGTAAGCACACGCCCTGGTTTGCACAGGAATCCTCTTGGCACGTTGTGCTGGGGCCTAATGAGAACACACAAAAAAGGACTTGCACTTTGTCTTCCAAAGAAAGGTACTTCTCAGTGGGTCACATTGAGTAGTTGCCAACATCTCAAATCAAATGAGCGAGGAGTTACCAAGTCAAACGCACATAAACTCGCTGGTTTTGGAGCAGCATGTAACATTAAAAAGTGGGGGTGGGGGGGGGGCGGGAGGGGTTTCCTTTTGTTTTGTAAGATCACTATGTCAAGCACATAAGAACGCACAAAATGGAAGCAGAATTATTCCAGGTATAGTGGGAATGCTAAATTTGTTATTTGTTGATCTCGTGTTAGACCATTAACTGGCTAAACGTTGTCTAAAAACTTCATTATTTCTTCCTGTAAACACATTTCAAACAGCAAAGCCAGATGCCACAGGAGTCAAAACTCTGGGATATGAAAGATTGGATAATGAAATAGAAAAATGAAACAAGCTTTAAGAAATAATAAAATGAAGCTACACTACACAATTATTTTAATCCCACAGATCATTTTAAGTGATTTAGATCTGAAATTCAGAGCAGTTTGGGATTCTTTGGCTGGAATGTTGACAAGAACTGATTCACATGCTTTAGGGATCCCATGCAGATTCTTTCTTAAAGGGGAAATGTAGAAAATCAGACTACTAATGAACTGGCATGCCAAAATGTGACATACACATGAAAAAACAAAGCTACTCTATTTCTAGAGAATCATAACTAGACTACTGAAATATAAGGAAATTTCAAAAAGGAATGATCAAAGCACTAAAGCAATCACTATACAAACATATTCAAGACTGAAAGCCTTTATGCAAGCAATGCTGGAAAATGAAGGTTCATTTAGCCCATTGTTTTAGAGGTGTGGAAGGCAAAATCAGCAATGAAATAATACACTTTAGTTCTAAAATGTACAGAGCATTTATTGCAGAAATCCAACTGTGCATTGGGGGTTTCAGTCTTGTTTAATACATACAGGGCTATCTACCTTGCAAATCAGCTTTCATCAATGCAACTTTGTCAGCAAAATAAAAAAAGCAAAATATAGTAAATGTTAGTAAGCAATATTGAAATGGCAGCAAACACAGAAAAAAACCATTCAGAATAAAGTGCATGCTGCTGTTAAAGAGAGAAAGAAATGCCATATAATGCAAACAAATTAATGCTAATAGCCATAAATCTTCAGGCAAGCCAAAATAAGAAAGCAGTAATTTGCCAGTATTTTACTAGAAATATAATGGTTAATTGAGCTGATGACATGTAATGGAGTAAAATTAAAAGTGTGGGGTTTTTTTTCTTCCTTGGATAGCTATGAATGCATTAACAGAGTAAATGCATGGCTGAATCCTGACTAGCCCTTTGTCATGTTCAGATACACTGAATTCAAGAATAATTAGCACCATCATCCTCTGTGGTCCGCCTTTTTCTAGGCCTTTCTCTGTGACTGGTGAATGAAGCCTGAAATGCAGACCATTAACCACAGTTTACTATGAGCTCTCACACACATTTCATACTACCTCTTGACCCTACAAGGAAAAATTTGGTTCTGGGATTACAAGATTGTCCCAAATTGTTTTGGAGGAGGTACATCAATGTCCATTTGAAATTCCCACAGCCAGTCATTGATGACAGGATAAAGCTGGTCCAAAGATTACATAAATAAACTAAAAATCTCACCCTAGAGAGAAACCCTCATAACCCTTCTTTTCATTAGACCATCAAATATCTCAGTGTAAGATTTTAGTTTGATTTGCTGGTATTTAAAAAGAAATCCATATCAATATGATTTAAGTCAGCTTAATGGCCTTTTCCTTTAAATGAGGCACAGTTCAATCTCTGAAGCAGTGCCTGAACAGTCACCGAAGTCATTGAGAGGGAGGGCAGGGTGCACTGCATGCCTGTCTTGGCAAAATTCTTACTTCTATTTTCTCCTGTTAGGATAACAATAACAATAATAATAATTACTACCACCACCTATAGCTGACTGCAGCAGGCAGACATTAGATAGTGATTTCCTTTTCTTTGGAGCTCTGAGCCCAGAAGTTTAAACATTTGGGCATTACATCACCCTTTCTGGAGCAGAGGATTATAATGACAGAATCCCGTAGCTGACAAGACACAATTTTTCTCACCAGATTCTGCTACTCGGAAACTTTACAAAGCTGAAGTGAAAATATCTGTAGGTGTTTAAATGTTATATATTCATAGATTTATTTACACTTTAGTTATGCAATGTTGAATTTCCTCATCTTTGCAAAAGTAGAACAAAAGTCACAGGGACTTGAAAGTATATAAACTGCAGTACCCTATAGGCACATTAGGAAGTGCATGTAAAAACACATATTTAGAAAAAAATACAGATACAGTCTCACTTAGAAAGTGAGCTATTTTTCTTTGTATTAAATTGATTCTTGGCACTCTTGGCTTATCTATATTAGTCATTATTCTAAATTTGTCATCAAGACTAGCTTGCATATAAGCATTTCTTTTAGCAGAAATAGGATTATTTTTCTCCAAAGAACAGAAGATGACTGTTTAATGGTGGTAAATACTATGATATTTACCGTAACAAGTTTACCTATTCCTATATATATATATATATATTGAAGAGCTAAGGTAGTTAGAAAAAACTTGTAGTACACCATTCTCTAGCACGTTTTCTTTTTTCGTATTCAATTTTTAATATATTCTAATTTATTCACTCTTCACTGCAGACTTTTTAATTGACTGAGTTTGTGTTCTCCTTTGCATTTGCCCTATCTGAGGGCTTGCAGGCAATATATATCACAATAGGCATTATAAACGGACACACAGGTGTTTTACAATATATTATAAAAAGAAATGTCTTATCTTACCACCAAGAATTTTCATGTATGTTAATACTGTGATTTTTTTCACATAATTCATATAATACACAAATTACGTTTTATATGCACATGTATACATAGTGCACTTTTCTTATAACTATATAAAAAATATAGTTGCATCATACCTTATTTTAAATGGGAAAGGGAAGTACAATTGATTTGACTAGAATAAAACAAGTGTTGGCACAACCTGGCTCTGGGGTTTGCCATTAAGAATCCAAAGAGGTAGTGTTAGCATATTTATCTTTCTAGATGTTAGTTTCTGTTTGTTCTAGTCATTGAAAATTTGTCAGCAAGGTGGATTCAGCCAAGTGTAAATTATGTTTCATGTTCAATGATAGAGAGATCTCTCTGTCTATGGTTGAAGCTTCAAAATGCAAACCTTCCAACTTGCCACAGAAAGAATCCCATGGGTGGTCTTGCTAAAAATGTTTGATGCACTTATGACCGTCAGATTATTGAGAAGTATAAGTATTTTAAGTACAAAATCTAGCAGATAAAATTAATTAGAAGTACATTATGGCTTCAGAGTTTCACAGAAAGGAGAAAAAGAGCTTTTTATTTTTTTCCCCACCACCAATATATACCTGAAAGTTGGGGAATTCAATCCCATAGATCTGAAAAACAACAAATCCAAGTGCCTCACTTCTCAGGACAGATTTTCCAGAATCTTATGTCTTAACACTGGACATCCACCAGCTTTCTTTGGGATTGAGAGTGGTGGTGACTAACACTTCTGAAATTACTTCTGCTGCTATGTCCTGAGCTCTTTGGACCTGATGTCTCAGGGGACCTCCAGGGCTTACCCATCCCATTGCAGGGTGAGATTGGTGCAGAACTCTCAGCTCTGTAAGGACGGAGACAGTCCTGGCTGGACACAGAAGCAGAAGTAGGAGCAGCTTGAGGCATGCAAAGGGTTTCTTGGAGGCACCTAAATTCACAAGTGACCTAAATCATCTTTTAGGTGGCAAAACACTTTTGTGGACATTTGATTCAATGGTCTGCAAACAAAAGACTGACAGATTGGCCAGACATGAGGACTGGAAGTAAACAAATGAGACGGAAGAGATAATTTGCAAGGTTAAGCAGAAAGGTTGGAATGGGATCTTTCATTCTGTGCTTTTAGAGATTTCCATTTGCAGGCAGTATACTGTTGAGGAGGCAGTTCTCTATGAGCCAAGCAGCACATCTGGTTTGACCAGTTTGTTGTGTCAGGTGATTTTGGTGTTAGAAAAAACTCACTCTCTACCAAAAAGAACAATAGCTTTGTGGCCTTTATTAAATTGTTGGTAGCTTTATTAAATCCACTGATAGCTGAGCTGTGCTAGTGGTTTAAAAGGTGAACTCACACACCAGGCCTGTGGCAATATTTCTTTGAAGTACAGAAAATTCTTTTAGGAAATTACATAATTGCAAAAGAAGCTATGAAATGCATAATGGAATTAAGGCACACTTTGATTCTCTGAAGGGATGGTGCAGGGATGAAATTGCTAAAACCGTTCAGAAAGCAGAATCTAATTTTCTAAAGTCAGTGGCAAACTAATACATATTTTTGCACTCCTGAGAGAAATATGCAAAATTTCCATCTTATATTTTTGTCCAGCTTTAGTGTCTGTATCTAGGTACTACCAATAGAACTTACATTGCTAACTAAAAGTAGCAGATAGAGAACAAATAATTCCACCTGTCCAAAGGTACTGTAGGCACAACAAAATAGGAGGCAGACTTTATCCACCAGGAAGCTTTATCTTGTGAAACTTGAATTCTCCTTGGATTTTTAAAATGCCTATTTTTATACTTTACAAACTTGATATAAAAATCATTAAGATTCCAACTTGAAATAGATTTATAATGACATTTACACACTTTTCTGTCCAGAGAAGAATGGCACTGGAGAGAAGGGAGAATACATAAAATTGAACATAAACACAAAATCCAGAATTGTGTGAACAAATTAGATATGCAGGGACAGAAAATATATTCAAATTATTCCATAATCCATTGTAAAAAATAACGTGGGATCAAATGACAGCTGGAAAAATAGCTAGAGATTGACACCCCTGAATTAGAAATAAACTTCTAATTCTGTCCTCACTTAAATTTCATGGTATTCCAGATGAGTCAATAAAGACATAAAATTTTGAGATAAAACATATTGGTCTGTTACTGATTTCAGATAGAAAGGTTCATGTCAATACTAATCTAAGGGGTGAGTAAAAATATAGAAGATAGAAGATTGGTATTAAAAAGTTTCATAAATTAGCCTTGAATTAACCAACTCAAAGTGTCTGCTTTAAAATTGTAATTACTTAGCTAATGTCTCAGCATTAAGTAATGCCTGAGTGTTATGAAGATATAAAGAACTTCACTGAAGCTAATTGTTACTGTTGTTATCATTAACTAAAATACATCAGAAGTAAACAAAACACGTGCAAAAAAATCTTGCCGCTGTTGAAGTAAGGAACCTTCATTTACCATTCTGAAGTTAATTCATGTTCTCAGATCAATCCCTGTGCTTTAGGGCAGGCATATGCCTGTCTCCATAATACTCAAAAACACAGCATTTATATAAGAAAGGGTCAAGCAAGATCAATTAGAAGCAGGTAAAATATAGTCTCTTGATGTATAGAGTGTAAATATAAAAAAAAAACTTTGCAGGATTGGCACAGTACTTTCACTATGATATATATATATAAAAAAAAAAAAACAACAAACAAAATCAGCATATTTAATACCTTCACATCCTCTTTCTATTTGCCCATTGCAGAAGAGAGCATCTGAGATGAGATCAGGGAGCCGTCCATTCAAGTCAACTGATGCAAGGCAGCCTTGGAATCCCTCCTTTGCATGCACCAGTTTGGGCAAGGATTTAAACATTTCTTTGGCCACTCCTCCAATATACAAATCACCTGTTGAAGAGAAATAAAAATTAGATACAAAAAAGAACTAGCAGAACCTCTGACCCACTTGATCTTCTGGCCTTTTTGTGCTGAATGACGGATGCACCCAAAGAATATTCTTCAAAATAAATGTAGAAAAAACACAGATAACGTGTATGATACTATGGCATTGCAGACTATTTTTTCAAATGTAAATGTAGACTTCAAATTTTTATGAATAATTACTTAGATGTTCTTGGGCATGCTTTCCAGGCACCAGCTCACGTGTTCAGGAAACATGCAGCTATTTCAGAGAGGAGGATTAAATCACAGAATCCCCATCTAGAAACTCATCTAGCACTTAACAATTGTTCATATTTTTTCTCAATATAATTGTTAAACAATTTGTTTATATAATTGTTCATTTTTCGGGGAAGCTGACCACCAGGGAAGAGACCATGCCAGTGATGAACACAGCATGGTGAGATAAAAGGCAATAAGTGGAACACCAAGCTCCACCTGAAGTCCTTGTGTTCAGAATCATCCATTTAGTACACCAAGAAATAAAAGACTGAGGGACACATAAAAGGAAAAACTTAGAGATACCATTGTTAAACAGCAAAATGACCAACTATCCCCACTGAAACTCATTTTATGTGGGAGCAAGGTGGGTTAGATGCCTTTAAAACAGCAACATGAACGCTGAGCAAATGGAATTTTGTTGCCCAAGATGATTCTAATGACAGACACCTAGAACAAATAACTTGCTTTGATGAACCTCAGGAAGCTTTCTAGGGACTGAAAAACCAGTGCTCTTCTCCATTCAAGTAACTCCTAGCTCTGTGACAGACCTACTTTGAAACGACATAACTATGACTTTCCTCTTCAACACCAAGGGGAGGATGCTTTTTTGTTTTAAAACAATTCAGGCTTTACCTTTCTTTCATGTGTTGGGTGTGTCTGGCAGACAGAACAGTCACCTTTCAATCCAACATAATCATAAGAAACCCCCTAAGTGTTCCTCAAATGTCAGGCTGAAGCTTTAACCAGGTGTTTTCCACACCTCCTGCTGAGGACATGCTGCAGAAAAGAGCTGGCTGCTGCTTGGCCAGAGAAGGGAAGCAGGCACAGCACAGTCTCTGTTTAGGCATTAAATCCTCATTGATGGTGTATTTTTTTGCTAGCACAAATTTTCAGCAGTTTATCTGAACATACATTCTAATCTCCATTGTGCTTTCCAGAACACCCCCCAGAGTCTGGCTGATTTTGGAGCCTAGGCCACAGGACCAGGGGCTCTCGAACCAAAGAGTATTTCTGCATCACCTCAAATGCAAAAGTGCTGATTTCCTAAGTGTTTGCTGAGCTTTGTAGGCAGGTTTTGCAGTGACAGAGTTCAGAATGTACTATTGCCACCACCCCATGTGGCTAGTATTAATTTCCCTCTGGTTAGTGTAAATCACAGATAAACCTTTTACTGGTTCTACTGGCATATTTCTTGTTTGAAAGGGACTGCAATTTAGTGCTGTTTGTAATGGTTTGCAGTTTACCTGCAAAGATATAGCCTGAAACAAATAAATGTCTGTAAGACTTGAGAAAAATCTTTAGTCACTATGTATCACCCCTAAAATTCAACTGCATTTGAATTAGTGATATAATGAGAAAATGGAACATGCTGAGGAAAATGCTTATTAACATATAGAATTTATAAGCAAACCAACCAAATGCCTTAGTAACCTTTGTGGCATCATACACTAAGACATCTCAAGCTTTATCTATTCTATGTAGATAATTTGGAAAAGATCTTGCTTTCCTCTAGAGCTCTGAGGTACAATGTAAATCTCACAAGGATGAGATTAAACATAACAGATTAAAATATGGTGATCCATCTGTTCCCACAAATGGGATCTAATTCATTCATAGCAGAAAGATTCCTGCATTTTTCAATCTGCTGAACTGAAAACAAAGTTAAAACACTTGTGTAATTATAAAGGTTCTTCATCTTTTTCTCAGACAGAATATCTAGAAAGCAAAACCTTTCCAAGTTTCTTGAATCTTTGTGCCTTCAGTCACTGCCAGCTCAGAATAGAGAGATAATTCATCTCAACTGATCCCAATAGACTTAAAACAGGGAAACCATTCCAGAGAATAGTATTAAGAAAATCACTTCTTTGATAAAAAAGTTAAACTTGATCTATTGCACACGACACGTGTAACCTCTTTTTAAAAATATACTGGTCCAAGCAATCCTTTTTATTCTGTGATTAGTTACATCTTTAAAACCACAAGCTTTCAGATTGATCCCCTGCTAATTCCTGATATCCATCTCTCAAATCTATTAAGATTGTTATATACAGTCCTGCAGTAGCTGCCAGTTATGATGGATGTCTGGCAGAAGTCCAGGTCAGTGTGCCAACATAAGCTGGAACTCAGAATATTTGCTCCTGAAAATATACACAGGAATATTAGGTCTCATATGCAGAGAAGGACAATATATTGAGTCTAAATAACCTGTATCCAAACAGTTTACTTACAGTAGCTTAAAAATGTTGATAATTAAACTGATAATTTTATACTATTAAAGATACAATTTTTAAAAAAAACATGTTCTGAGTAATATTTCTATTTTGGTGATATTCAAAATAACTTTGAGTTCTGCTTTTAAAAATCAAACGTGCATGTAATTCACACCAATACACAAATGCATATCTTATGTATTGAGCAGCCATACTGACTGTTAGACTTCACCTTTTGTAAAGTATATAAAAGTATTTTTATGACTATGAGTTAATCTTCCTGATTTAATATCAAATGTTTAATACCATATGTGTTTTGAGTTTGCTGCTGCTGGCATGAAAAGCACTTTCAGACACAAAATTTTTTTAAGGGATAAGCTCTGGAATTAAAACTCAGATTTTTATTTTTGCTTTAAAGTTGGTTATTTTTTTTTTACTTGGTAATTTTTCTTATCTACGATCACAAAATTTTCTCATTGTTACTTTTATTTTAGTTAATTGCATGCTACTTTCATGTTCAACTCAATGAAGAAGTAGTTTCCAACAAAACTCAATCCATTAGACTTTCAGACAAGACAGGATTGCAGAAAATATTGTTAATTAAATTTTATCTCAAACATGCAATGGTAGAGATGCAGAAAAGATAAAAGATTGCCTGTGTTCCTACTAAAAGAGATCAGGGGAATCAACATAGTGCAATACAAATTCTCAGGTTTTCTCTTTCTCACTTGTTATTGTAAGTACAGCTTCACTACTGGCAATTTTACACCAGAGAAAATCCCTTGCTGCATGGCTGCCTACCTAGAGATGTGAATTACATGCAAATTATTTCATGATAACATAAGGTACCACCGTTCATCAGATCAATAGTACAAGATTATGACACTGTGTAAACTGGCTGGAGTCTAAATGCAACACCAGTGCTACACTGCTACCACTAAAAATGTGTAGCCACAGTTTCTGGAACTAAAGTTCAGCTGTTGCCTTCCTAGTACATATTCTCTTCTAAAGTTCACTTTGATCTTTAAATGTATTTCTGAAAAGGTCTCATTTTTCACATATTAATCCTGATCTTCTTTGATTTATAAAGGAAAATAGCCAATTTAGATAAAATGTATGTCAATTGTCATAGGCAAAATTGCAGGTAGTAAAGAAATAGGTGAGGTAATAGAGTGACCCAAGATTTTCTTCTGATTACTGAAAAAACTTCAAATAAAGCAGTTTATTTGAGAGCAGATCTCATAATTCTCTTC
>VXBU01011338.1:1026914-1062404 GCA_013400315.1 Bombycilla garrulus | reverse complement strand
TTTTTTTTTTTTTCTTTGAGTGGAAGGATTGTTTCCTCTCTTTGTTTTTCTGAGGCATAAAAAAATAAAAAATTTTAAAAAAGTGTGCTTCAGGCATGTTCTTACTGGCACGTTCTTGGCAGGCCAGAAGAATCAGCTGGAAGGCAGCACTTTCAGAGCTAGACCTCCTCATGGCAATGATGGCACCGCTCAGTTGTGCCATAAGCACTGATAAAGTGAAGATTTTAGTGGGTTTAATTTGCATCTTTTACAGGTACTTCAGATCCTCAGTTATTCCAACAGGATCTTTCCTATTTACACCTATTTATTTCTTTTCTGACTTAGAGCTGATTTGTGCTTTAACAACAAGTAAATTTAACGCAGAAATAAATTGCTAGCTAATAAATTAACCCAAGTTCTCAATGTATTCATTATTGGAATCACACTTATGCAAAAGCACGCAGAACACCACACAACAGTGAGTCACACACAACTGTTGGTAAAACAAATGCCAAGTCCTCCTGTAATAGCTCATCTTTTTTTATCCCAAGCCTCTTCATTTCTTCAAAATAAGAACTTTGCAAATGCTAAACCAAAGAAATGTAAAACAAAGATTGAAGATGTTGTTCTATTTTCTGGCTAACCAACAGAAGCTATTAAGGGTTATTATCTGGCATCTGTCAGTGACATTGCTGACAGGTCACTTCACAGACTTTTCTCCTTTTCTCCATTCCTGAGAATTCTTACATGATATACGCTGGTGAGGAAAACTATTAACTTCATTTAACAGCTACCATTGCCTTCAAACATATGTAGAGAGGGAGTTGTTTTCCATGTGTTTATGATGGTAACAACATAAGAATACTGCTCAGGTGTGACAGGTGCAGTTGGACCCTTTAACCAAAGCAGCAGCAGTTTGGTACAGGAGATTTTGTGACATCAGGGAACCAGTAGTTTAGCCAGGATATAGTTAGAGTTCTTTATTCTCCTAAATCTGTGTGCTTTGTGTACATATCTGGTGTTCATTTCTTGAACACCTTTGCTGACAGGAAATGAAAACCATTCATTCAAATATGGTTCCATGTACGACTAAAAAAGAATGAGGAAATACAACAGTGGAAAGAATTGTGGCTTGACTTTTTCATAATCCATAAAGACAATATCTCCTGAATACTTTCATATGCCTGAACAAAAACATCTTCAAATCCATCATTCTCTCCAAGAGCATTCTCTTCTCCCTGTCTCTTGTTGTGCTGCTGGTTTTAAAAGTAATTTCATCTACTTTACTAATTTCTTTTTCATTTTGGAAGAAGTTGCTTTGCCATGTTTGTAACGTCACATTGTACTAAATCACTGCCATGGCTAGGAATGAAAGTGCTTCTGTGGTGTACTAGAGTGGTGTTTCTCCCCAGGAACAAGATGGATAGCCCTGGTAGACTGAGGTGGATTCTGAAAACACAGCAGCCGTCTCCACAATTCCTTTATATGACACACGAAAATACAAAGGAACATCTGGCTGTGGTGAAGCCAAGGTGTCAGGCACACTTTTCTCCACGTATGCTATTTCAAAATGATCAAGCATAAAACAGCTTCTTCCCTCAGGCAGGCAAAGAAGAAGGAGGACTGCAAAGCCTGAGAAATACCATAGGGAAAGTCTAATCTCAAAAGAAAAAAGTGTTCGCTTTATTCCAGTCCCTCCTAAAACAGATGAGCTGCTGTTACCAGATCAATAGAAATTGCTTTGTAGTATCTTAATAACTGCACTACAATGTATATGGTAAAACTCATCCTAACACAACCCACACAATCCCAATCATGGTCTTTTTAAGGCAACTGAATTGTGAAAATAAATTACTCTACACAAGCTGAATATGCACCGACTGAAAGAATAGACACCATCCTGGTCGTGAATCAAGGGCTGTTGTCTCAAAAATGTCAGGTAGGCATTCAGATGTCTTTGACATTCACTGAAATATGGGAGCCCACTTGACCTTGATGGCCTTCTCACCTCCCCAGGGTACAAAATCATCCACCTTTTGCACATTTACTTTGTGCAATAGGCAGAGAACAATAGAGATTTTATTTTCAAATTTTGGCACACACTTTAGAAAAGGGACTGGGTCTGAATAGTGGATGAGTGGTCATTCTAGAGCCTCTCCTCACCTTCATCAATTCTGAGTAAACATTTGCTCTTTGTTTCATATCAAAGAAGTGTTTGGCCCTTAAAAAAACTTTGATGAGACATAATTGCTCCTTTTTTTTCATAAACCAAGAAGCCCGCTGTGATCATAGCCCATTAATAAACAGAAGAACATTTGACAAAGGCTTCAGTGCTGCATCCACACAGCTTCTGCAGCACATACGCTCCAGCATATGGCTTTCCAAACCCCCTTTGCAGCAGATAATATGCACTTTGCTGTGCATTCACAGGCCTGCTTGGTGCTAGAGCAAAGCATGACTGAATTTTGTCTACCATTTGCAAGGAAGGGCACTTGAGGGAAGACATGAAAATGTAAACTTAGTGTTTTATGCCCACTTACTCACTTCAAAGAGTCCATTCTGTAGCTCCAGTATTGATTTGTGGTTGATGTCTTTTGGTTTTGATGTGTTATATATTTTTTCTTAAGAAAAATAGTCTTTTCAAATATATTTCCTATTGGAGTGATGAATTCTATCACTTTTAGACCCTCTCTCACCTAAGGAGGGAAAGGGTGGCTAGTTTACTTGTCCAGGCTCTGCTGAGTTATCTGTCCTTTCAAATACTTCAGGCAAGAGGCTGTTTTATGATGTGACAGGTGGTGGCTTTCATCTTTCACATTCCCTATACTGATAGCCAAGCAAGGCAAAATGTTTACAGGCAAATAAAAAGAAAAAAACATAAAGAAGAATTTCTAGGTTAGCAAGTCACTTTTTTTGGGAAGGAATATAGAAACTGATGTTTTCACCCCGATTCCGCACTGCTTTCACTATCTTGCCTGAATACCCCATTAAATATATTAGGAAAAAAAAAAGAAAAAAAATGAATCACGAGCACTGAAATGCTGACATTGTGGGTTGTCTTCAGGCACCCTAATTGGCACATAGTACATATTGTAGTTATTTGTCAAGAGAATTGAACTTTGAAGATATTTCTTCTCTTCAGTGATACTTGACTGCTCTTTTTACAATTTCATTGTAGCTCTACCTGCAGTCCATACTGACAGAAAAAAAAGGCAAGGAGAATTAAGAGGTACCAGAAAGAATTTACAGTTGATGGGAGCACCAGGAACAGCATCTTACAGTTTTCACTTGCCGCCAATTTCCATGGCAGTCCACAGTGGAGATACAGGTGGTGCTCCACCTCCAATCTCCTGATTTCTTCACGCTACACTGAAAACTTTCCACAGTCCCACAAATATTCTTCTGCCAAGAAACTTTTCCTCATCCTCTGCTCAATGTGCTCTCCACTTCTGCATGCACCTCTTGGTGCTCAGATTTCATTCTTATTACAATTTTTGACTCGGTTTAGTGCTCCTCAAGGATTACACAAATGTGCCTCTGTTCCACAGGCAAGTAAAGCCGTGTCACAGGAAGTGCTGGTGTGTGAGAAACAGCAACAACACAACAACATCCTCAGGAGAGAAGTATTGAAGACAAAAGGAGATATTCCAAAAGTAAGTGCTTACATCTGAAGACTTCTCCAGGTTAAAATCCACCATTTCCCCAACAATTCTGTTCTCAAAAAACATTTTTTCCTGACAAGAAACAGTTACACAAAAACATTTAACATTTTCCTGACAATAAAAATCCTCAGATTCCCAGCCGCTCTATTTCTCTCTGCTTGTTTTACCCCCACTAAAGACTAGATGGAGAGCACTGGCATTGAAAAAGATTAAACAGATGTAAAACCAAAACAGTCTGCTTGTGCAATGGACTATGAGGAAAGTTGGTGATGCATGTTAAATGGTAAATAATAAAATCTAATTGCCATATAAATGTGTATGGCAATCCATCTCTCACATAATCAATGCTAGGCCAATTACTCTGTGTGAGGGGGATGGCTGTGGTGGAGAGGTGAGGCAGTCAAGCACATCAAATGTCCTTAATTTCTTTCCTGTACTTCTGGAGATTGTATACACCTCAAAAATAGAAAAAAATTCTAACAAAGCTGGCATGGTATATTCAGACCTCCCTTCCTCCTGCCATAATTTTTTCACTCTCTCCTTTATCAGCCAACACATCCTCTTATCAGAGTTTGCTTTCAAAAAAGTGAGGAATTCCTCTTTCCAACAGACGTACTAGACCTCAGAGATCATCATCTGCAAAGCTCTTCCTTTGGCTAGTGCTCCACATAAAGCTACCAAACAGCTGAGATGCTAAACGTTCTCATTGTGTATGTAGGCTTGCAGAGAGCAATTTTTATATGATATTACTTTTGATCAAGGCAATCACATTCAGACTCTGAGGATATTCCACAAAGCTGCCCTTTTGCAAAAAGGAGCGCTCAGTTAAAATACCAAGGTTAATGAGGGTTCACAGCAGCACATTTTAAAGCAAATTTAGGATCTGCTTCTTCACTCCCTGTATCTGTGGGGGGGCTAGGTTGCAGTGGATGCATATTTATACTAAATATACAGAGGTTTTGGTAAGTTTTAAGAGCATCTATCTTTCCTGTATTATTCTTAAAATATCTTTTACTTGGTGTTCCAGAAAGGTGTGAATGAAATGCCACAATTACCAGCAGTAATAACCTGCATGTCAAACAGTTGTAGGAACAAAGGCAGATCTATCCAGTTATGTATGTATGAAAGACTGAGAAGTACAGGGGAGAAGTGGCAGAAAACAAAAACCCTTCTCAGCATGTACTGATCTAACAGACTATTGCATTGTTGTTGACTTCACAGTGCAAGCTCTAGAATATCGTTATTGAATCTAGAACTATTGGAATAGATTTTCAAATTTTTTACCCCATCTTATAATCTTGGCAATTTGGATACAATTTCTGAAGGCTTAGTACTATCAAAATTATTTTCACAGCCTGGTAGATAGCATTGCTGTTTAGAAGGAGCATGTGAAAAGTGGTAAAAAAAGGAGGATAAAGGAATTCCCATTAGATCAGGTTGTCCGATGACCTATTGTTATCTACTCCTAGAACTTTGTTATATAGGAGA
Source organism: Bombycilla garrulus (assembly GCA_013400315.1). Classification (NCBI taxonomy): domain Eukaryota; kingdom Metazoa; phylum Chordata; class Aves; order Passeriformes; family Bombycillidae; genus Bombycilla; species Bombycilla garrulus. The sequence continues at coordinate 1,057,275 of VXBU01011338.1, read as the reverse complement.
TTCCAAAGAAGGCTTCTCAGTTTTAAGTCCCTTGTTTTTCCTAACCTAACTATCAGGAAGACAACAGCTGCATTTTCCATTGTCTACTCCAATAGGTCACACTGGGAAGATCTATTTGCTGTTGACAGTATTTGGAACTCTGTGTTTGGAACAGAACATTATTTCTGCATGAAAAATTCATAGCCCATTGGCAAGGTCACTACATTTAGCTCAAGCATGATTATTTGAGAAATTTAAGCATTAATACTTGCTCATTTGTACAATGCTTCTGTGCTTCCTAAAGCTTTGTTTCTCTAGTGATAAAAATATAAAGGATCACTGCTGTTGATGGAGAACTCGCAATGTAGAGAAAAATCACATAAGGAGGCAACAATAATAACTGCCTCAGTATAAAACAACAGAGAGAAATATTACATGAAATTGAAACAATTTCAATTTCCACTGACGAAACAGGAATTCCTCATTATGATCAAGACTAATTTAGCTCAGCATGAATAACCTATTTTGACAGCCAAATGAAATATCAATAGATTAAGGGGCTATTAAAAATCATCAATGAATATGCCAGGCTAGTAGATCTACTGATAATTTAGTTAATTGCATTCGAAGTTTACAAGGATGAATTAATTGCAAGCAAATCTTTATGCACATTGAAGAACTATAATTTGGTGCATTTGTAAAACCACTGAGGTGATACCAGAAATTAATATAACTGCTCTTCTTTCTTCAGTCTAGTCTGTTTTCACAGTATTGGACAAAACAGCAAACAAAAAAGCAAATATAGATAGAAGCAGCAGCCCTATCTCAAAAGAATAAAGGAAGCCAGGGGCCAGTGAAGAGATACAGAAATGAAAGTAAAACAGAAAACAAGTGAGAGGTTATTTTAATCCAAGTAGGCTGATTCTGATGGGTACTCTAATATGAGTAACATTTTTTGAGGATGCAGTGATACAACTGCACAGGAATAACTTATGACTTAGAATGGGCTCTAAAACTGACATTTGGGAAGGCTATATGAAAGATGATGACAGTGAGACAAGTTGAAATTATGAATGTCAGTTCAAAAAAAGCAGGGTCTTTACATATGAAATGATGTACACGTAGCAAAATTTAACCCATAGAAGTTGAGCTGTGTAGGACTTTTTTTCAGAATGGTGATTCCTTCTGAAAAATACATAGCTAGCCCAACATCAAGATTAGGATGACTGCAGATCATTTCAGAGCATACAGTATATCTGGGAATATATTCTGTGATCTGGAAAGTTTAACATTGGATTGGATACTGAAGTACTGAAACTACCAACTCATATAAAAGTTTGTAACTAATTCTTGTTCAGTCTAAAATAACTGCAGCAGTATTTACCTTTTTGTTTGGTAAGAGTGCAATATCTCAACTTCTCATTTCAATTTATAAACAATTAAAATGCTAAAATATTTTAATTTTCTGATGGGTATTCCAAGAGAATTCTGTTTGGATTTTTGCAGGGTTTTTATGCCTGTTTAAAAAAGCATGTGAAAGCTTTGGGGATTAAAATACTGCCTATATGTGTAGGAGAGAAGCAAGAGGAAAATTAAACCCTAGTAGGAAAGTGGATATAAAGTGTGCTTGAGGATGTCCTCCTCCTTCTCAGAAGCAGATCATGTATCTTCAAGTACTTATAAAATAAAATAATTTCTGACATAAACTAGTTTCCCATACCACATGGAAAAAAAATATGGAGAGGGAAGAGACATTATAGACATTGTAAAACTCACAGTATGAGAAAGGGAAACAACATTTCTTTGGCAGCAGAGAGGAATAAGGATCACAAAATGGTTTGTGTTAGAAGGGACCTTAACGATCATTCAGTTCCAATCTCTTTGCCATGCGGAGGGAAACTTTCACTGGATGAGATTGCTCAGAGCTCCATCCAGCCTGGCCTTAAACATTTCTGGGGATGGGGCATCCACAACTGCTCTGGGCAATCTGTGCCAGTGCCTCACCACCCTCACAGTAAAGAATTTCTTCCTAATATTAAACACAAATCTACTCTTTCAGTTTGAAGCCATTCCCCCTTATTCTGTCACTACAGGGGTCCCAGCAGGGGCAGAATCCCCTTCCTTCCCTGCTGCCCACAGTGCTCCTGATGCAGCCCAGGTCAGGTTTGGCTCTCTGGGCTCCCAGCACACGTGGCCAGGTCATGTCCAGCCTCTCACCCACCAGCACCCACAAGTCCTTCTGGGCAAGGCTGCTCTTCATCTGTTCATCCCCCACAGCCTGTGTTGACACTGGGGCTTGCCCCATCCCCGGTGCAGCACCTTGCACTTGGTGTTATTAAACCAAATGAGAGCACAATGGGCCCCTTTCTCCAGCTTGTCCAGGTCCCTCTGGATGGCAGATGTCCTCAGGTGTGTCAACCACACCTCTCAGCTTGGTGTCATCAGCAAATATGCTGAAGGTGCACTCAATCCCTCTGCCTATGTCATTAATAAAGGTATTTAATAGCACTGGTGCCAACAAGGACCCCTGAGAGACACCACTTGTCAGTGCTGCCCATCAAGACTTTGGGTTCTCCACCACCACTGGATGCAACTGTCCAATCACTTTCTTATTCATCTAAAAATCCACTCATTAAATCCACCTCTCTCCAGTTTGGGGAAAGTGATGTTGTGAGTGACCATGTCAAAGGTGACATCTGTGATCATTCCCTTGTCCACCAATGCAGTCACTCCCTCAAAGAAGTCATATTCCACTTTCTCTTGTTTTTCTCTGCCCTTTGAGGGTACTCAGACCCCTCAGAACATCAGAGCACAGCATCAAGTACAACGAGCAAGAATTGCCCTCCATCCAACTCTTTCAGGCCTTGAATTGCAGCCATGCCAACCATCTGAGCTCTCCTGAGGGCAGGACATGGAATCTGCTCATGAAATATATGAAAAGAAATTTGCTGTGTAACCGTGTTGGCAGGCTTGAGCGGCGCTGCTTTTGCTGTTCAGACTCATTTATCTTTACGAGTTATCTGCTAGAACTGCACCTCAGCACACTTTGCTGATTTTCCCTGCGAGGAAAAATAACACAGTTCTCGGAATCCAAACATTGAATTTTTTTCACTCATTTATTTGTCTCCAATTTGTAATTTACCCACCTAATTACAGCAATAATTAGGCTGCACGATGTAATATATGTGTTTCCACAGGTAGCTGCTGAAATTGTACCAGAGGTACAATGCAGGGAACCAACGTGTGTGACAGTGAACTTTCTGTGTTATATAGCCAAATCCTACCCCCAAAAGGAAACATATACTGGAAATTCACTCCCATAATTTTATGGCAGCTGTCTGCTCTCCCAGACAACTTCCATGCTGTGCAGGCTCGACAACACAATCTGTGTCTTATCTTTGCACTGAATTCACTCTGTATTTGCAAAAACCCACATATAGTGGATTTCTTTTTCTAGGATCAGCTTGGATTTCAAAATCAGAAATCTGGTAACTCTACAATCACTCAGAATGGCTGCAGGTTTCATACTATCTGCGTACAATTCTATTTTACCTAATGATAACTCTAGTTAAGCAGAACTACTAATACCAGTAGCAGGAGGTGTGATTTTGCATTTTCTTTGTTGTTAAGGCTAAGATAGTACAGGACAATGAATTAACTGTAACTATTTATATCAGGAAAGTATATGGAGTCTCCATAGCACAACAGAAACACGTCATTGTAAGAAGCACGGATGTAAAATAGTAAAGAAGCAACTACAGTTGATCCTTTCTACTAAATACAAAGAAAGGGAAAACAGTAATGAAATGTGCCAATTTTTTCTCCCTTTTAGCCGGCTGGCTAAAAAGTGTCAGCTTGAATCCCCTCCAAAATCCACAAAAATTTTCATGGTGTATCCTGTGCCATGTTTAAGGGAAGCTGACTGAGCAAAATGTAGTATAATGCATTTAAAACAATAAAAAAAAATGAGGCATACTGTTATGAGAAGACAGAGGTTGAGGACCTGTGTATGCTAGACCAGTTTTAGAGAGGTGCTTGCTATATATATATTCCTGCACTGAACACGTCAGGCTTGTTATTCTTTCACTATCCACATTCCCATGTGAATGACACAAAATCACCTAACACAATTCACCTTGCTCGCTTCAAATCACAGTATGTTTTCTATTCATGCTCATTTCCTTTTTTTTTTTTTTTTTCTTTTCTTCTTTCCCCCAGAGGAATTCAAGGTTAGAAAACCCGGCAGCTATGCATACAGTTTTACTTCAAAAGCGTAAGGCGAAAGTAGCATTTTCAAAGTGCCGCACACAAAGGGATGCTGGATTGTGCGGGTTGTCCTCCCTTCCTCGAGCAGCGCGTTCGGTGAGATCGCAGCGCTCTCTAGTGCCTTCAGCGAGCACATGGAGAGAACTCGATCCGCTTTCCTTAAACAAGGCGGCACACCAAGGACCCACCACAATCGCTTTCAAAAACAGAATAAAATGGCTGTGTTAATTATCAGCTCACAACAGGATTTTTTTTATTTTTCCTATCCATGCCTGATTTAACTCCTAGGAAAAGAGCCAAACATATTTAAGACAGTCACATATGCATAAGTAGTACTTGCTTTCTTAAAATGTCAAGAAACAAGCTGGATGCTTTTCCTACAGCATCAAAAACAATGCTGAAATATTACACTGTTTCAATAAAAAATCGATGTGTTTAAAAGAATGCAGATCTGAGAAATAATACGGCACAAATTTCAAATGCTACTTTGGGAATGGCATGTAAGCCATCTGAAAAGCTTTATCAGAAATGCTAGGTTTTTAAATAAAAGAATCTTTTATTGAAGATTATGACATGCCAGGATACTGTTTTCACAGTCTTTCTTACAATCTTAATAGCACTTTCAAGTGAGGCAAACATGTAAAATATCACAAAATCCAGCATAATTACCAAGGTCAGCTCATTATCTGTGACTCAGAGGCAGTCAAAAGAAAATCCAGCAAGGAATAAGCTCTTGATGGAATATTAATATCTACTTTGAACATCCTGGCTTTTGAAATATCACATTTCTTTAACTGTTATGAAATTTCAGTTTTCCTGCCAAGAGCCTTTTTAAAGAATGGTAAAATACACACTACTTTTCCACATGACCAGAACATATATTATGTTTGATTAGGTAGTCATTATTTTAAAAGTATACCTATATATCCTTTCAAAGAGATATTTTGCTCAGATGCAAATTAGCTCTTCAGAAACCATCCATAGATCTTATTAATATGACTTATTTTAAAATATACATATATATATAAAATGGATCTTAAGAACCTAGCTGGATTTATTAAATTAGGTTTAACACTGTAAGACAAAGTTTAGCCCACTTGCAATTGAAATTATGACACATTACATATTTAGATGAGTATGTTATGCTACTTACATAACTCATGTTCATGTAAGAGTCAAGCTTTTTACATAAACATTGTAGGCCTCCTTTAGTCCCTCAACTACATTTTGATTTATATGGGCCACTTAGTGTTATTATAATTTCTTGCCTTTTTTTTTTTTTTATTTTTTTATTCCCATGGGTACTTCACATGTTTAAATTTGTACCTACCTGTGCAGAAGTACTACTAAACTGGCATTGTCAGATTAAGGTGATATAATCTCTTGTGACTATATTCATTATTATAAAATAAAAGGTTTCATACAATATTACAAAATTATATCGTACTTTACATCCATGATTTATTCTGCATATTATTCTGTAATGGCCCTCACTGTAGATAATAAAAGAATAACTGTACTTACTTTTGAGATCTAAATTTCTGGCTCCTGCTGTGCTCTGTGTTGTGATTTTAGTGTCAATCTTTACAGTGTGTAGGTTGTTGGTATCCCTTGATATCATGACATTATGCCACTGGTTGTCATTCAGAGGTTTATTAGAACTTCCTTTGATGAGGTTGGCACCATTTCCCAAATCAAACACATAGTGTAAATACCTGGGAAAAGAGAAAAAATTGGAAAAGTTTCCTTTTTCTTTACGTAGCAAGGAGGCAATAATCAATATGTCTAATATTTTCTATTTGCTTGTACTCCTTAGCAGAGCTGGCAAAACCAGAAGACAACAATGAATGCCAGATGGGGAAGCAACTGTCATTCCGAGAAATTGCGACTCGTTTGGATGAGTTGAGGTGCAGTCCCAAGGTTCTGGAAAGCAACGAGCACTCCATGTACCAAGACATGCATACATACGTAGAGAGAGAGAACAAGAGGGAGGCTACAAACTAGCACTTCTTTGTGGTAAGCACGAGAGAAGTTATACCTATTATTTACTTTCATACATTTCAGGCATCTAGCTTCATCTGAAAGAAAGAGTCACAATAAAGCACATGAAGTTCAACATGAAGAAACATTTATCGATCACAACTATCCAGTCAGAAAAACTTTCCCATGTATTCATCCTGTACACACATTTCGAATGGACTGGGTTTGTCGTTACACTAATCCATACATACCCTTTCACTAATTCAACCACAATGAAATCATTTCCATCGCCACTGTTAAAAAGTATCAATCCATCCAGGGAGGTGGTTTTGAACTGGAAAAAAAGGTGCATAGATGTGTACGCTTGTAGCGTGGCCAGTGCAACATAACTTGCTTTTGTTTTAAAGGTTACAGGGTCTGCTATGATGTTCCTGAACCCGAATCTTGCATTTAGCTCACAATAATCGATGTCTCCATTTTTACATAAGTCAATGTATGCCATGCCATTAAATGTGAGACTCTGCAGATGCCCAATAAAATTAGAAGGCACAGAAGACAGGTAGCGCCGTTCTGTTATTATTCCTGTTTCTATGTTGTGGAATTCCAGTCGTGTGTGATCGCCAGCCATTTGACCTTTAAACAGCAACAAGAAAACACGTGTTAGTGTCTGAAATGGGAGGTCAAAGAGCACATTATGAGATTCAGTATCTGCATAATTTTCACGCTTTTCAGAACGTGCACGGCCAGTTGTTAGCTCCAAAGGGAATTCTTCCAAATTCATCCTAATTACTGGTAAATCCAGGAGCCTTTCCAAAGCATTCAGTACATTTGGGTAAGGCCAAGATAACAGCAAGACTTCTAAACTGAAACAGTTTACCAGAGTACATTAAACTGCTGACAAAATCCTTCTCTTTAGTTACACTTAACCAGATGTGGCGTTTTACTATAAGCAACTGCAATTACTTAACATGAGGATCATAAAGGCCAATCTCAGAGCTAAACCAAAAATATCAGAGTCTCATGAAAGAGAAAAAGAACAGCTTGAGGGATTTTATTCCATATGTTTTGCTTCAATGTGCATAATTTGACTAGCAGTAAGAAGGATTCCTGTTTCAGCTTTCTTAGGCACATTAATGCCAGCCCAGCTGCAAAGCCCTGTGTGACAAGGGTGGAGAGCTGCTTGAAAGCAACTGGTTTTGTACCATGGGGATAAATCGTGGGAGAACGGGCAGAGCCCAAGAGATGGGCTGAGCAGAAAGCCTGCAGGAAGGGTGCATGCCAGCGTTTTGTAATCCTGGAAACAACAAGAGACTTGCTTTTGTCAGAAAGGTGGCCAAAAGCAAGCCCCAGAGCTGCCTTTGAGTTCTCTCTGTCATGAAAGGACCACTGCAGAGCAAGAAGCCTGAAATCTGCTGACTGTAAAGCTAATCCAGAGGAAAGGATCAGCACTGCCAGAGTACACTGCATACAGGTCAGGTAAGTTTTTAAGCCAGTTATTAAATACCTTACCCAGCATTAAAAATTGTGGTCACTGGAGAGTTCCCTTTTCTGACAGAACTTCCTTTTTTTTTTTTTTTTTTCCATGCTTATTTTAAAGAAGTAGGGCGGTATTTTCACACGGCTGATTCATGGTCACATTGTGTGGAAAAACAGCTTCTTATTACTAATGAATTTCACCACTTAATGTACCTTTTGCAAACCATGGCCTAGATTCCCCAGTTCCTTAGTTCTTTCATGTCTTTCATGGAGTATAAAGAAGTTAAAGATCAGATCTAGCCAAGCTGGACTAAATACTGGCATAAAACTGCTCTAATACAACCTCCCACAGTGGAAAAGCTGTTGACAAGCCAAGTTCCTTCTGTCCATCCACAGATGTTTTATTCCAAGAGAGAGTGTGAGCACTGCCACAGGCTGAGCATGTCAGAAGTGGTGCACAGAGTCTGGAGGAGGCTGACACAGCTGTACCTTTGTAGGAGTCATAAGAAGTGTCTGTGGACATGTGTGTGACAGGGAAAAGACAAGGGAAAGAAATGTGGCTATGTGGGATTTCCCCAGGGAGATGAACTCACAAGCAGGTTAAGTCACAGCACTGAGAAACAAGTACAGACATCAGTGAAATTACAGGGAAAATAGCTCTGTAAGTTTTAATACCATTCAGGCACAAAAATTGCTCTGATAATTTTTGGTAAATATTTACAAATAGCTTACTTAGCTTCAGGATGAGTTCTGTAGGAGAACTTGTCATTGAACACCACCACCACCTGGGATCTGCACTCACAGGGCTGAGCACTGCAAGAGGCACCTTAAATCCCAGGGAAAGTCTTCTTGATGTTCTTGTTTCTAAACATCAGTTCTGAAGATACCACTTTCCTTGAATGTATTAAGAAAAAGTGGGTTCTTCCAAGCAGTAATGAGTCAGGGAGCTGTCTTGAAAAATGCCAAATGTAATTTTTGCTGGGACAAGAGCTGTATATTGGATCACAGCCAAAGAGCTGAGGATCAGGTTTCAGAGAGGAACATTATATATTCCAGTCTTGTACCCCTTCAGATGGCACTCCAATAATGTCATGGCAAAAATCCACCAAGCTCTGGCCTGTAGCACATTATCCCCACTACATTAAATGTATTTATTTCTTGAGCATAGTAATAAAAAAGTTCCAGAATCCAGGCTCAAACCTCAAATATCTCTCCAACACTTCAGTTCTACAAACATGCAAACAGGACTTGAGATTTTACATAATGCTCCACAGGATTTGAAAATGCAGCAATGAAGTAAAAGAGAATGTAGTTTGCACTTACAAGGTTGGGTGTTTGGGTATTTGGTAGCAGGTTAGGTTTTTTTTGTTTTATTTTGTTTTGGTTTTTTGTTTGTTTGTGGGGGTTTTTTGTTTGTTTTGTTTGGGTTTTTTTTTGTTTGTTTGTTTCTTTTTGTTTTGGTCTGGATTTGGTTGTTTGTTGGGGTTTTTTTTAAGTTTGTCAGGTTTTTGGAAAAACATCATACAAAAGGGCATTGAAATTTTATTTATAACCGTAAACTATTCTGTTATCCAAATTTAGTGAACTTCCAACCACTTTTATTTTCTATACAGTCTTAGAAAATAAGGCTCATCAGTGCTGGAAGTATTTAAACCCTTCTATGATGAGTAACTTCTTCAAAACCCCCTGCATGGCTTCCAATGAAAGCTACTTCTATGACTGAATTATATTATGTATCCATGTACACATTATGCATTTGTCAAAGAGGACCAAGCACAACTCATGAAGGAATAAGTGGTATTTTATTATCTGTAAAAAATTGGAAAGTCATGTTGAATTACTTAATGGATTTTCCTCCAGCTTAAACTTTCTGGATCCAATGAGGTTTCTTTCATATATGACATAGAAAATGGAATAAAAAAAAAAGGAAGTGTGTGGCAGGAGAAAGCTGGAATTTTTAGTGGGATGTCAGTTTACTTCCTTATTCTCCTCATAAAACTATAATAACCTTCACATGGAAAATTAATGGCTTGTATTTTAACCAAATTTCTGAACATTGGGACATCTGAAGGAAAGTTCTAAGCAATTTAGAACAAGCACACTTCAATGTCATGTGGCAACCCTTCTCCTATCCTTTCAGGAAATTTAAAGCTACTACACATTAAATTCTATTACACACATTTGAAATTTAAACTTGTAAAGGCTTGTAGAACACTAAGTGTTGAAAAAACCCCAAAACAACAAAAACACCCCCACACCCCAAAAAAACCAAAACAAAAATCTCATCACCTACACAACAATAAAGATCTTTTTTGTAGGAAATGTGACATTCATGGAACTAGCAGCAGATTACCCGTATTTAAGGTTCCCTCTGTTCCTTGTCATACGGCAGTTTCCTCCTCACTGGTGGCAGCCACAGATTGGCCATGCAGATTGCTACAGGGAGTTTAGGAAGCTTAGGATGTCTTTTTCTCTCCAGAATATTGGGAGGAATTTTTTCTTTTGGATTAATAACATTAAACATCTGTGGATTATGCAAATGTAGACAACTTCCAGCTTGAAGAACTGAGGGAGAATTCAAGTCAATTGGCTGTTTTAGGATGTAGATAGTGGGTCGTGGAAAGAATATAAGTGTTGCACTAGGAAGCTGGACCCAGGTTATGCAGAGTTTGTAAATTAGAACTCTGGCATGAGGACTCCAGGAATTATGCAGTTGGATCTTGCACTGGATTTTGATCTAAACAATTTTCTCTGCATTAGAATCTGCCTTGAGTGGCAGTTGAAGCAGCAAGATTATAATATTTTTTGGTATTCTTCCTCCCACACTATAAATCTATTATCAAAAATAAAATAAATTATTTAGGCCATCTATGTTCTTGGGAAAATGTTCTAGGGCATCATAACATACACAGACTTCAGCTCTGGAAGATATATTGATAATTTCTCATTCTAGAAAACATGTTCTTGCAACTATATGAATTGTTTTTCTACCAGTGACATGACCCTCAGTGTTCTGCTGAGGTGAAAAGGGACTATTAAAGAAGTTACACTCCTCTTTAAAAAAATCAAAACATTTAACTTGTTACCATTTTAACAAAGCTTAGAAAGTTGTTTAATGCTACACAAAACCAAAGCATAATTCTAAATAGCAAACAAAAAATTTAGGCGCGTTCTGCTGTGCAAGGAATCAGGGCCAGAAGCCAGATCAGTTGCTATTAACAACATGCATGTAAGCATTGTCTTGTACAGGACAAAAATCATTGTGTTCTCTATTAACATTTCTAATAACATAAATATAGAAATACATTTTTATCATCTGCCTGCATGCATGTCTTTTTTTTTTCCTCCCAAGTGCTAATTTAGTATTTGAGAAAAACATGCTGCCTAATATATAATTATTTGGGACAGTTGACACAAGATTCAAACCACAGCAGAATATCCTTCAAATGTTTATTAAAACTTTTCTTCCAGCAGTGGCTTAGAATTGAGCCCTAACAATATGTTGCCAAAAGCATTTTGCTTGCCTTCTCATTAGTGATGTACCAAATCACTTCTCTCCAATTACTGTATAAAAAAACCCATTAATTTAAGTCAGTATGAAGGTTTTCATTAATTTCAATAGCAACCTTAGAGCAACATTAATATCAAGTGTAACAACACACTTCTTCTACCAGCACTCCAAGATACATAACATGAATTTTGAATATTTATCCAGAAAAGGAGAAAAAATGCATCTGTTTCTCTCAGGTAAAGTCATTTTACTTCTGTCTTTTTTTGTTTGTGTTTGTTTTGTTTTTGTGTTTCCCCCCAAGAGCATGGAATGATGGAACCACAATGCCACAGTACCTGTCACAGCCTGCTGGTCATCCACCATTAACTTTAAACCTTTTCCTCGCCGCACCACACGCACTGTGTGCCACTCATTATCATTGAGGTTATAGCCAGCAAAAAGGGTTTCTGGGCCTTTGCCTGTAGGACATGCCAAACAGTCATTATGCAATCTTTAAAGCAGTTTACATGTGAACCTCACAGAGAAAGAGAGAAACAGAGAGACTGGCTGGGCAAATGTTAAAATTCACCAAAAGTCACATCAAGCAAGAAAATTACCAAATATAAGCAGAATATACAGCTACTATACACTGTATACTATAGAACTACTAGATTAAAACACTTCTAATGTCTATTTAACTATGTAAACACATTGTATATGCACTAGGTTTTCATAAATAGGCACAGTCAACATGGAGTTAATTATTCACTTTTCAATCTCGTACAGGCATTTAAGAAGGTATTACTGAGCCAAAAGAACTTCAAGTATGGATTTACAAGGTGGGATTTTTTTCCTTTATTAAATACAGTTTGGTGGAAAATAATTAGCGATAAATGTGTGTGCATGTGTGTTATATTTTTCTTAATCTATGTTACCTTCTCTGTTTAGCTTCTGTTTATTAGGACTTCTCAGAACATCATCTATTACCTGATCTAAATGACTTGCTAATATTTAGATCCAGTATCTTCTGTTGTTAGTGGATCTTCAAACCATACCTTCATTTCTCATTTAATGGATTTTTTCTTTTTTTTGAAATCTGCTATTTTTGTCAGCAGTACAGCAAACACTTTTTATGCAAATTATGTTTATAGCACAAGGTATTCGTGATAACCAAAGTATTCACAAACCTAGGAAAATGGATACCTTTAATGCCCAGGAAAAGATTTCTCATAAGAAAAGGATTATCGAAATTGTCCCTTGCACTGTTGACCAAGAAGTGAAAGGGAGAAAGAAAAATCCTGACTTTGTACTGTCATTGATATGAATAGATGATAGATCAAGTGCTGAACCAATCAATCAAAACTCTTGTGGTGACTGCCCAAAAGGCAAAGCTAATCTGCAATAAACAAATTACATTCTTGTAAAACAGAGACCTCCTGGGCCTGTTTTTCTGTTCCTGTGGCAGAATAAGTGCTGCCAATAACTAAAAGTTGTCAATTAAATTCTGGGCTCCTCTGAGCAAGAGAGACACAGTTTCTGGAGCTGGTCCAGAGGAGGGCTACAAAGATGACCGAAGGACAGGAGCATCTCTCTGATAAGAAAAGGATGAAGGACTGGGCCTGTTCAGTCTGGAGAAGAGGCACTGAGAGGCACTGCCGGGCAATGGCACAAGAGGAACGGGCAAGAACGGAGGCACAGGAAGTTCCACCTGAACACAAGGAACAACTTCCTTACTGTGCAGGTGACAGAGCACTGGAACAGGTTACCAAATTGGCTATGGATATCCCCCATCCCTGGGGATATTCAAGAACCTTCTGGACACACTCCTGTGCCATGTGTCCCAGGATGAAACTGCTTGAGCAGGGAGGCTGGACCAGATGCCCCACTGTGGTTCTTTCCAACCTGACCTATCCTGTGATTCTGTAAAAGAGACATATTATAAAATAACTTTTGACACAGGAACATTAGGGTTGCCTTGAGGCAGACCATTACCTCCACTGTGCCCTTCCATGTGACTCTATCACATGTGTCAGTCTTGCCCTGAAAGGGACATGTAACTAGCTCTAGAACTCTCCCACATTTCTCTTGGGATTCTTTTGCATCCAGCACAGCCTAACTGTGATGGATGAAATCTGTTAATAAAATCAAAGCCTTAAATCAAAGGCTCTCTGACTTCAGAACTCCACAGAAGGAAAAGGACACTAAGAGCTTGATGTAGCTGTTCAGCACACTGTACAGTTTTCATCTTAGATATTTTCCATCTTCTGTCAGCATTTTTTAAATTGCATCTGGTTTATTGCCCTGCTTTTATAGGCAACCTTTGCTATTTTGGGCACACTGAGGGATCTCCAGGAGCAAAAACGCACAGCAAAGGCAGTGAGAGTCTCATAACACTGTTTCTCTGTGTCTCTGTATTCACACCAAGATAGAAAAGTGTTTGAACCCAGCAGAAGACGATGATTGGAGTCAACTACCCGAATCATTCTGTTCCTTAAATGTTTGCTTTCTTTGACAAGAGAAAGACCAATTTTGTTTAAAGCCTAAGTGAATCATATACTCTTTGAATATACTGGTATAGATACAGTGACTAAAACTTTCAGCAGTTTCTTTCAGGCACTTCAACGGAAGCAACTTCTACTTAGATAAGGAGACAACAGATGGATTTATGAAAAATGCTGAAATAACATGGGCAAAATCTTAGTGAGAGTCAATAGGCCTGCCTAAGCATACACCATTTCATATGATTGTAAACATATTCATTCTTATTTGTTAGTTCAACCTCTTTTTTTTTTTCTAATTTTTAAAGTAGTTGAACCCCTTAGTCTCCACTATCTTACTTCAAATCTGTAAAGACCTAAAAGCATATGCAATTTTAATTTACTCTCACATTAACAACCCTCTGTAGTGTCCCCTTCGTGGAAAAGTGCCTCAGTGTATATTAATAACAAATCAAACTTGGCTGCTCACATTTACAGGCAAATCTATCTATTCTCTTTTAATGGCTGGGGACTTGTAAACTCTTCCTGTTGTAAAATTAAATGTGTGTTTTCCGTCCATTTTCCTTGCAAGACTATTCAGAGTAAAATCAGGTCAGAACTCCGTGTAAGTGCCTGTTCCTACTGCACGCAATCCAAAAGAGGATTGAGGGTACCCCTGGTGAAAGGGCTTTGAAAAGGACAAATCTTGGTTTGACACACCATGGGAACAGTGCACTGAAAAGAGTCCTGGCCTTGGAGAAACTACCCACTTGCATGGAAAAGAGACCCTTCTTTCCTGGGGCTGATCTCTGACAGTGAAAAAGGGCTTTTGATTTGTCAGACAGGGTACAGAAAACTAGAAAAAAGCAAGACTCAGTGCCCAGGGACTGTGTATCTGCCTGTCCCATCATGATGCAACTCTACAAAGTAGGACAGATTTCCATGAACAGGGAGATAAGGAAGGATGGATGCTCACCACTCCTGTGCTAATGCAGTGCTTGGGATGCTTCCTGACCAAGGACATGCTTTCACACAGAAAAGCAGCAAATATGTTTGTGAGCGGAATATTTAGGAGAAAATTGTCTATTTGCTTAAACACAAAAACATATAGGAATCTCTTGATACCACAAGACTACCAGAACTGCAGACAAAAACTCGTAACACACTTTGTTAAATGGCGTTGGTCAAACTGAAACATAGTTCATATTAGTGCTTTTTTTCACTGACTATCAAATATATTGACCTGAAACTAATTTAAACATTATATGGAAATCAAAATGGTACAGAGTCTTCCTCTGCCCTGGTTATAGTTCTTATGGTGAATATATTATAAATTTATATCTACTAAATCATTGGCTCTCCAGTCTTATTCTGACTTTACACAATCTGACTCCATATAAATCACATTAGCATAAAGTGCTCTTAAATAAGTATTTAAACAAGAATTGGCATACTGCCATCCTTTTTTTTTGCAAGAGGAAAGGAGTGTTCTGAGCATTTAAAAAAAAATATATCTCCACAAGAAGAAAATCAAGAGCCTCAGTTAAAAGAATATATAAAGGTATATATATATACATATACATACATACAAATATATATCATTATATATATAATTCTGTTTTGTTTTACACTGACTGTTTTCCAAACTTATGTTCCTCCACTCCTATTTCCCATACTGTCCTTCCCCTAGAACTCATCTGCCTATTTCTAGACAGGATATAATTATTTTGCTTCACACACCCTGCCAGCACTGGCACACTTTCTAAGCTACTGATTCTCTCAGATACTAAAAACTTGATAATAAACCTTCTCGTTCTGAGACAAGATGCAAACTGGAAAAAAAATCCACTAAGTATCTCCTCTTGCTTAAGTATGATATTTATTATAAAAATCTATGTTCATCTCTTTTCCTATTTTTAAAGTCTTAAATAGC
This sequence comes from Bombycilla garrulus, assembly GCA_013400315.1. NCBI lineage: Eukaryota > Metazoa > Chordata > Aves > Passeriformes > Bombycillidae > Bombycilla > Bombycilla garrulus. Next base: position 1,041,674 of record VXBU01011338.1, on the reverse strand, counting down.
TACCAGACTTTTATGCATCCTTAGAGAAAATGGATAGTACCAAATAAAAGAAGCACTGTCACTTTTATTGCTACTACAGTTTGCTCAGAATCCATCATGTCAGTAAAATTTCTACATCCATTTAAAAGCAGATAATTGCTTGTACAAACACCTTCTTACAAAGGAAAATGCAGACTGTGTAGTCAGTTGATACAGGTACAAATCTTGATAGTGCAATTCATTTTGAACTAGGACATATAAAGCCCCAAACATTCCCAGTTATATATTTACTTTGGCATCCAAAGCTGAGTTCACTTTGTTGTCAGCACCTCAGCTGGAACTTAACAGCCCTTTCAAGTTAAAGGAAAGAAAGTATTAATCTCCCAAAGAAATAAATCTAATTTCCAGCACCCTGAATATTTTAAATGTTCTCTGGAGATTCCCATTCTCCTTACCACCTTGTGAGGAACTTATCCAGCCTAATTCAAGTGCTGGATATTTGCTGAATTCCAACGAGTCAGTCAATTAACTTTAATACACACATTTTTTTCCTTTTATAGATATCTATCCTCTGGTACTTTACTTTTAACCAACTACTTGAACAGAACTGATGATTTTGAAAGGAGATACTAACTCCTGCATTATACTAAAACATGTTCAAAATGAGTTGTCTGAATTTGTTTCTCACAATTCCGTCCACCACTACCACTAAGGCATATTCCAAAGTGCTTGGAGCATCCAATTCTGCCATCAAAACAGATATGAAACATGAAGTATAGAAAGAAGTATTATAAACAGAGACTAGGAAGGGAGACTGGGTGGTTCAGTGAGTGCTATACTAACCAGTGGAACCCAAGCCAGATTCAGGCAAATCGCTACTATTTATTTATTAGTCAGCATAAGAAAGATCACTGTTTTCATCCTGGTTTGCTAATAGAAAACTGCATCCTACAGCTATCACTATCAGGTGGCATTTAGACATTTGGACAAGAAGACAAAACCCTGAGATTGATTCAGTTAACAGAGAATGTTACTTTAAGTCAAGGTTGTCAAGATTTCAGCTAAAATAATAAATATTTTATGATTCAGCTTGCTATGTATGGACAGCTGTGTGGCTCTGAGAGACACCTAGGAGTGTCATTGTAAATACCTGGTGCAGAACAAGAGGGCTCTGTGCCATCTCAGTTATCCTGCTTTCCAGAGTAAATTTAGCATGCCTCTAATCTAGGCTTCTGTTCCAGCACTCAGCCAGACTCACAGTCACTGTGCAAACCTCACGAGGCATCTACGTTACATACCAGGCTGCAGCACAAAAAGTTCAGGAGAGATTCCTCCAGAGCAAGACACAGAAACGCAAGAGTAAGGCATCTTAACCTTCACCATCCTTCTATGGCTGGCTGCAAAAATGTTCCTGGTCTTCCAAAGCACTCAGTAGCACAGCTGATCTTTAAAAGTCAATAAATATCGTGAATCAATTGTATTTTAAATGACTGTGCCTCTATCATTCCAAAATTCCCTGGTTAAACACGTTTCTTGCCAACAGAAAAATTACATTGCCTTTAAACAGAAATATGTCTCAGGTTATCTTTTACAGCTAATGATAGGATAACTTGAAAAAGAAGTCCAATTGCAAGGCAAAGAAATTTTGTCCATCGTATTTTCTCCCCAATAGACTCATATGGAAAATTCCACAAGAATAGCACATTCACTGAATTGTATCAAGAAAAACATATCAATCTTGCATCGCTTGATCCAAATGCTTCAGCCCACAATAGTTTTATTATAGGCAAAATTGATTTTGGCAATTTGGGTAATGTATTGGCAGTTAAGGGTATTTTTATCCCCTTATTTTAACAAAATTTGACATTTCAAATGAAGGCGATTGGAGCTGCTAATATCGTTCATCAGCCTTCATTCCAGCTGTAAAATAGACTTGCTCATATTCTTTAGAATAACAGGAATATAATATTAAATATTTTCATTGAGGCATGTCTATATTTCTCATACAAAAATGCAGAAAGCTAAACAAGATGCTTTTGAAAATCCTACTGGCTTCCCCTACATGACCAAACTACAAACAGAGTGAATTTAATATTGATCTAGTTCACTAGCAAAGAGAAACAGCATACACAGTGGATTTACTGGGGAAGAAAAATCCATGGAAGGATATAAAAACAACCAATCCAGGAATCAAGCACCATATCCAGCTCTGAGGGCACAGAGTTTTCATTTGTCTGGTTCTTTTCTGTCTTTTCTCTAAATTTGCTTCCCTGACCATGGTCTGAGTTGCTGCACATTTTCCCCCTCACAGCTTTGTTTTTTATTGGAAACTGTTTAATTTAGGGTGCAATATCACACATACTCATCCATTTATTTCTTTTAAGCTGTGAGATATTCACTGTGACACAGGTGATGTCTAAACAGAGCCAGTGGGTCCAGGTGGGAAGACAGAACACAGGCAGATATATTGGGCTAAATTAAATCTAAGGATTCTGCCAAGAAAGGTGCTGTTGATGAACCACTGTCTTGTGAATTAAATCTAAGGATTCTGCCAAGAAAGGTGCTGTTGATGAACCACTGTCTTGTGAAAGCCTATTCTCTACAAATAGGACTAGTAATCAATTTCAGCAAGATGGAGAAAGAAAGAAAAGCATCAGAAAACAGTAACTTTGGAGTTGCAAGTCTTGGCTTTAGACTTCTGTGCTAGACCAAAGGATATGTAGAAGACAGACATGCTCTCAGAAGCATGCCTTGCTGGTCAATAATTGGGTCTATATTAATTTGAAGTGTATTTCCTGGAAATAAAAAAAGGGGTTTTGAAGTTGCAATTACAACTCTCTGTGAATTCAGAGCATATGAGAGGATAAAACTGCTTTTGTTACCGCATTATGAAATGTCTGACCTATCTTAGAGACATCTCTCAATGTATAACTTAAAACATTTATGGCTTAAAATCAGTTGCATTTTAATTTAGTTTTGTAACTCATCTATCTAAGCAAGTGAAACACAAATAGCACTAAGGACATATAGTTTTCCTTTTTCTTGGAAATAATGAAAGGAAAGTATCTTTTAAAAGCAGCTAAACCCAGAAGTCAGCTAGATCCCTGTATTTTTAATTAGAGTGCAATTTCTCTTTTATACTGTTCTCTGAGAAGCATGACTGTCAGAAAATGTGCTAAAGGTACTAAAGGTTGTGTGAATCTACCCCAAGGCCCTGAACTAAAGCAAAGTCAATGAGCTTGAAAAAATATGGTTGTTGCTTTGTCAGCTCACCGGTGAATGCTGTGAGACATTTTCAGAAACCATGGTGAACCTGACAATTGACTTTGCTGTAGGTGAGGTGAGCGTGAACTTTCAATACATGGCAATTCTATGCTAATTTAAAGAAAACTTCAGTGCAAGATTACTGACTCTGTATTTACTGCAGGTAAACAAATCTGCACTTGCAAAGATCATGCAGCTTTACAATTACACTGTAAGGTCATATCTTGCCTTTAATCAGGCAAAATTTTTTAAAGTGCACTCAAAGACTTAGCAGTGTGAGTTGGCATTCAGCAGATTCACTTCCACAAATTACTTGTGTGGCTTTAGTAAATCTTAATTTGTTTTCGCATTAACTTGACGTGGCTGCTATAATGAAAAATTTCACGAATTTTAAGCTGAATACATTTGAGCATTTCAAGTCAAACTTAACACAAACACTTTCAAGTCAATACCTTTGACTCCGTTCTACCTAAGCTACTGCTGTATATTAGGAAAGCAGCTATTTCACAAGACTTCTATTCCATTTGATAACTGAATTATTTTGGTGGTTTTTTTTCAAATATCATCCACCATAAGCTTGTGTATTACATGAAAAAGAAAATGGGAAATTTTAGTCCCTTTAAAAGTCTCAAATTCTCCTATGCAGGACTTTTGCATTACACTGAGCTTTCAAAATCTGAAAGCTTGTTTCAATGGAAAATTCTTTTTAGGTCTTAACAAAGCTTTGTAAAACTGCTGGAGAAAAGATTGGCTAATTCATCTAGAGTTATTAGGCTTTACTTTTTTCCCCTCTATAAAAAGAAAACGACTGAAAATTACAAGAACTGATGTGGGAACGTAGGAACTCCTATGTAAAATAGTACTAAAAGATTAATCCCCAATTTTAAGCAAAATTGAAATTCAATATTTTAAAAGTACATATTCATTGTTCAGATATTACTTTAATGGCAGCCAGAATCTCTAATATTCATTAATTCTGTATAAATTCAGAGTTTTATCAATACTACTGATTCTTGAGATGTGGCTTAAAGTAGGGGAAAACAGCAATCCTATGATAAATTCAAGTTTCTCCTTTCCCAAGAAGGGTTCAATTCTTACCTCAGACGACTCATTTTTCTGGTCCTGACTACCAAAAGACCCAAACCTTAAAAAACATGGGGGGCAAATACGTATCTTACCCTGTCATGGATTTCTAGGAGCAGCAAAACATTCCTCTAAATTTTCAAAGAAGTGAGGTGTGCTACACCTGATAATCTACATTTCTTTAGACATCATCTCTACAAGTTACTGTTCAAATAAGGTGTCCTCAGCCTCTAGGGGAATTTCTCTTTCTCCTCCTAGCCCAAGAGATCTGGAAGAATTCTGACTTGGAAGAAGGATTTCACAATAAGATGGCTATCTGAATAGCTTTTATAATCTGGACCTTAATCACTGTCACTCAGCTGATGAAAAAACCAAAAAATACTGAGGGACAAAGGTGCTCCAAAAACAGATGCAGCTGATCTCCAAGTGTATCCTTAGGAGCCTGAAGAAGCTGTGCTACTTCTTTCCACTTAAATCCAGTGAAGCAAAAATAACCTAACTTGCAGCAAGCTTTGTAAAAAAAGTAGGTAGACATTTGATTATTTCACTTTTGTTTTTTCATGGAGAGAATTGGAATATTTGTTGTACATTGGCTAGATAATAAGTGACAACAGGAAAAAAAAAAGCAGAAATAGCTTTGACACATTAGCCTTTCTGACATTGATATTGACTGTGCCCATTTATATCAAAACCATAGCTGTCAAAACTCATTACTTTTTAAAATAAGTAAGCACAACTTAAGTATGCTTATTCATAATTTACCTTTTTATAGAAAAAAACATCTTTATGTTTAGTTAAATTAACATAACAGAAAAAATTCATTTAAGTATTTCCTTTTACCCTTATATCTTGCACAATTTTCTTAAGAATAAGCAGATTGGAAACCAGCTGGCATAGAAAGGAAGAGAATTTGGACTGTGACTTTATTTTAAGAATAGGCTCCTCTAAATTTACAGGTGTCTCCATCCCAAAAACAGTTGTTATAAAATAGTTACAACTAAATCTCACACTCATATGCTTTATTTGTTGTTTGTTTTGGGTTTTTTGTAATTTAAATACTGAATTATGACATTTTGCCTAATTAAGAACAATGAGAATAATACTTAAAGGTTTATTATTATTGATTATTTAACTGTTTTAAAATATTTTTATAATAACAATGGATCAAAACCACAATTTCTTGACACTGCTTATTCTTGGATACTTCTAGGCAGACAGGAGTCAAGGAAGGAGGACTAAAATAGACATTTCAGATTGTTTTCAGAAATTACAAATGGTTGAGTACAAAGCTTGATCCCTGTTCTATGATCAGCCTCCACTGCCTTTGATGGGTATGCTTTTGCATGCCTGAGTAGAAAGGATAGCTTTAGCACATGGAATTGTTTCTAACATTGAGAGAATCTCTCCATTGCTCTTGTGCCATTTATCATCTCTTTAGGATTGTGCTCAGCATCAGCGAGTGACAATTTTTTATTTAACAAAACAAGTAAGCTTCTTGACAGAAGTGCCTACTTGCACTTTTTAAGGTGTGCTCTGTATCTTGATTTATGCAATTTTAGAGAATCTAGAATCCGTGTTGCTGACTTTCAGAGGTAGTGCTGCTCTTATTCACAGCCAATTAGCTCGTCAGCTGAGTTCTTAAGTGTCTTGTATCATGTCAGTGATGGTGTCAGCTGTCTCCTGTTCGCTGGAGATGCAAGAATACTTCTTCCCTCCAGAGCAAATTGTGCGGTCCTTTCTTCCTAGGAAACAGCAGACTTGCTTTCAAGCTGCTGAAATGTTACACAGCAAAAACTGCAGAGACAGTTCAAAGTATACCAGTAACCACAACAAAAATTCAGCAGGTAATTTTCACCAATATTCAACAATTATAGCGCTTAAATTTTGGTAAAACTATAACTCCTTAAATGGCAGTGAGCATGATTGTTATTTTTCACAAGTCACATATAAACAGTTCATGGCATGTAAGTGAAAGATGGAATTGTTGACTTACCTATTTGAGTTTTCTTCTCCAGACAGATTTAAATACTAGTGAAAAAAAGCCTTAATGTGCAGAGACAGAGAGGAACTTTTAACTAATCAAATTTTATTTCTACATACATGCACTTCACTCCCTGGAGGAAAATCTCACAGAATATAAAATGAATGAGAAATAATACCAAAGAATTAATATAAGCTACATGAACCACAGCTCCCTTTTTCCTTTAATTGCTTTTTCTCATTCCATGTCTTGGTCTTCATCTTGTGTCTTGTTGCTTCAAGACTGCCTAGACACATAACTGCTGAAGAATTCCTTGCATACTTCCCAAAGGGGACTGCATCTCAGAAAGCCAACTTTATCTTGATGTCTCAGCTCAACAGAGCAATATCTCCTTTGAAGTGACTTGCCTGATGGATTGAGGCCTAGAAATCAGCTGGAAGGGAGCATAAGTTAACCTCTTGACATGTCATCCAAAAAAGTAATGTGCTTGGATGGAAATTTCAACATCTACCTGAATATAATTCATTAAAGTTATTGTCAAGAAGAGATAATAAGGAAGCAGTTATGTGGTTCCAGTAATAAGCTACTGAGTGCTTAAAATGTTATGATAGATGTTTCATGCATTTTAATAGACATAAATGCAAAATGTGCTGGATACAGAGTAAGTGCTTCTAATATAAGTAACGGCTCATCAGTGACATGCACTGGGTAGATGTTTTTAATGTTATCAGCTCTTCAAAAAAAGCACATTGAAAAATGAATTACTGTTCTTATAACATTAATGAAGAATAATGTAGCTGAGAGCTTGCTAGGCTCCTTCATCAAGACTGAAGCTCTGAAATTACGCCTTGCTGCAGAGAAGTGAAGCAAGGATAAAAGAGCCACCTTTCTGAAACAGCCATGGAGCTAAAACTAATACATACTTACAAAAAGGTTTTTTGAAGATGCAGTAAAGGAGGGGCCATCAAAATGCCACAGGTGACTCAGAAGTCAGATTTTGTGAACTTGTATTTATGCAGATAGGCAGACAACTCAATTTCTGTGCTACACGTGGAAAGGACAAAAGCTCTACGTCCAAGTGCTGTTCTCTACTGCCTATAAATCAGATCTCACTGGTCTTAGTGCTGGAAGAGCAAGATAATTCCTTACCAGGCATTTATCCCAGACTTCCAGCAGAAAAATATAGAAATGTATCAAAATAATTTTGATTTATACAAAAATTTTAGTTTGACACCCTTGTCATTTTTCCTTTCTTCCTTTTGAAGAAGAAGGAGCCAAACATTCCCTAAGCAGCTTGGCTCTCCTCGTCACACAAAGATGAGACATGGGATCAGATCTGACTCTCACTGAAATCAGTTGCACTTTTTTTATCATTTAGAAGCAGCATCTATTATTACGAGAGGGACAGACAGAAACTTGGCAACTCCCCTCAACATATGCCACACCTACTGCAATGCTCACTGGCTGTGCTAGTGAGAACCAGACTCACCATTGCAATTTCACTCTCTCTAATTCTGTTTCCCCTTTCCCTTAGGTCCTACCAAATGCATGTCCATTCTATTAAAAAGAAAAAGCCAAAACCACTTATCCTATGAGTTCCTTACAAGTGTATACTAGGACAGAGTGACAGCTGTGAGCATGTGATGTGGTGATCAGAAAAGCAATATCTTCCTGCAGAGAGATGGCAATTTGGTTCGTTTTCCTTGAGAAGTTCTTGAGATAACACAGCACCACTGAATTACTAAGGCTTTATTTTTGAAAGAAGTCCTATTCACTTAATAGATTTAAATGCTTTCTGAACTAAGCTATTAATGATTTTAGTATCTTTTTACACAGATTTTTTTGAAAAAAACCCAAAAAACCAAACAACAACTACTTTTCCATTCCCTGAAAAGATGTCTTCAAACTGTAGTATTACAGTAGAAAGATTGGCATGTTTCTTCATAGAATTTTAATCTATAAGCACATCTAAGTGTTTTCTGCAAACATATTAATACATGTTGCTCTCAAGAGCATTATACTTTAGAAACAGAGAGTCCTAAGAAAGAAAGGCAGGAAAAGCAAAGAAAGGTGTTTTTACATGAAGTCTGATAGTATTTATAATCTATATATAATTTAGAATCATCAACTCACCAATGGTGAGTTACTGTTATTTTTTCTTACTATTGAATGCCAACAATGAATTTTGTTTTTAAAAGAGCTACAGACCAAAATTTCTGGCCAGAAAAAGGCCTATTACTTAGTAAAAAAAAAAAATAAATTCATAATGCCTAGTGAATATAAAGGAGCCATCTTAATTAATGGCTTACCCTAATTTGACTTGATTTGTCAGTTAATCAAGAAGATTTTTTGAGAATTTGTTGAAATATTGCCTTGTGTCATCTGCTGCCATCTGTGTGATAACACTCTAATTTTCATGGAATCTGATTATAAAGTTTAGAATGACTGTATACAACCCAGTTGATGATAGATTTATATTTTTTTTTCAGCCTAATGTTTCTGTGAGTCTGTGATTACTTTCACTTGCAATTTCCTGTTGCTCTGAATACAGGGTATAAACTAGTGATGAAATAATTAGGGAAAGAAGTTGCAAATTAAGCTGGGAAATGGCACATAAGACCAGCTAGTTCAGCACTGTGCTTTCAAGAGCAGCACAGAAAAACAGAACTATTCTGTAGTAATTACTACTCTAACACAATCATAGGTTCCAGTGATGAGCATGTTTGGGACTTCTGGAGCTGCAGAAACAGCCTTATCTCAGAAAGTCCTTGATGTATTTCCATTTCATTTAAAAAATCAATTTATTAACCTCCTGCTGCTTCTTATGGTTGTATAACCATATATTTATAAAAATACACTTATATTCTCTCAGGTATTTTTTTTCCTAGCATGCCTAGCTGCCCCATGTAGGAGAGCTAATCCATACTTGTAATCCTGCCCGTTGCAGTGACCTGTATTTTCCCCATTTAAGTTAATCATGAGGAATGGGAGCCGAACACACATGGAGCCGAACACACATGGAGCACTCAGGAAGCGGATCAACCATGACTGCATAATAGCATAACGCTGCTTTCTCTTCTGGTCTTACGTCCTCTCCCCACAGCTACTCCCATCCACTGGGATTTTTGGCCACTTCTGAGCACTGAACTGTTTTATGAGAGCTATTTACAATGACTGCACAATTTCTTCAGCTCAGTGCCACCACATTCCATTGCTGCGCTCACATAATTAAGGTTACCTTTTTCTAGCATGAATTACTTTGTGTGCATCACTATTTAATTCCACCTACCACTTTACTGTGCAGTCATTCAGCTTTTTGGAGCCCCTCAGAAAATCCCCAAACACGGCATTTCATTTGATTTTCTTAAATAATCCCCATGCATTTGCAAATAATATCATCTCAGTGTTCATCTTTGTCTCTCAATCAGTTTTGAATATGTTAGCAGAGATTCCTTTGAGAGCAGCTGGGAGCAGAGGTTCGCTGTGGAATGACTACCATGGCAGCACAGTTCACTAATATGAATGACATTACTTTAGCTTTTATGTTTCTTCTCCAGAAGAAAATATTATTCAATTCCTTTGCTATTACTGATTAGAACAGTATTCCTTATTATCCCTGCAAAATTTGACTGTAACACCCACTTTCTGTCATGGAAAAAAATTGTGAGGGTAATTTAAATCACCAGTCCTGAAATGTGATTAAGTCATCTTGCTTCTTAAAAGCTAAAGGCAGAAAATATAAAAGTAAAATAAGAGAAAATTAGGACCTGCTATACATGAAAAACTTACTTTCAAGTGTTTCTTCCCATTAAAATATTTAAAAGGCCTAGTCCGCTTCTTCTGAAAAGTCCTTTTATAAAAGATTTGCTAGGACCAGTATGAGCTAGATGTGCACAGCTCCCTTGCATATAAATCAAGATTTATTAATTCAAGACAGTCTATTCTTACAGATCCAGCACATCCTGGAGGCTGCTTTGTCCCTGTTGGTGAAATGAGAGGCTACATGCTTGCAGCAATCTCTGCTTTCCTACCCTGCAAGAATCCTCTTGTCATGTTTAGTGTTTTAGAGGATCTCAAACTCCCTGCTCCCCTTTCAGAGCTCAGGTTGAAGGATCAGAGGGAACAACTTCAGTCTGCTTCAGGCTGTTCCCTTGGGCTTTGCTTGTGAAACTTTGGCAGCATTCCGGAGCTCAGAGACCAGTGATACATAACCACACTGTGGCCCTGACTCAAACAGCCCCATGTACCCACCAAGCTGACAACCATCTATAGCTGGCATGGCAAAACTTAAAGTATACACTGAAATATCACAAATGGACAGTCTCTTACTTTTCAGCAATCTTAAAGGAGTTTCTGGAAACGTTTCAGCGGTAGTGCTAAAAAGTCCTTACCTGAATGTTAAGCTAATGATTTTTCACCACAATTAAGGCAAATAATTTTCAAATTTACAAAAATAACCTTGTGTTTAAGCTTTTACAGTTGCCTTACTGTGGCTATTGCAGAGCACAACACTTTGCCTTGAGAAAGCCACAGATACATTACTATGGTATGTTTGATTAGTGAGGAGCCTGTAAAACCAGCTCGATCTTCAAAGTACCATGAGTATAATGTGTGACTTAAAAAGACAAAAGAAAGATGGATGAAAAGAGTGAAAATACAGGAAAGAAGCATACACACAAAAAAGGAAAATGCCTGTTTTCTAGAAGAGAATTTGAAATAATATTTTACCAACAGCCTGCTAGGAGACTAATGGCAATTTTCTCCTCTGTTAGCTAAGGAAGAGCAAACATAGATGAGGTTTTATAAGGAACACGTAGAATGCAGGGACAGAAATAACCTTTATTGCTGTTCTTCATGTAGGCTGAAAGCACTGACAGAGCAAAGCCCTCAGTCCCCAGCAGCTAACCCTGAAAGGTTTGTCAGGGAGAGAACAAATATCACAGACCCTTAAATGGCATACATAAAGCCTTTATTTTCACTTTAATGAAGGTTTGAGCTTTTTCACTTCTAATATGATTGTCTCCCATGCCCCAGCTAACCAGGTTCAGGCAGAAGCCTTTCCACTGGCTTTGAGAAATTATATGTGCAAGACTCTTCTCAAGATTTCCTCATAATAATCTAGTTGATTCAAGTTTTCTTATGCTCTTTATTAGCTCAAGAGTTCTTAACAACTATAACTGGATAAGGAAGGGGTAAAGATGGAAGCTTTTTAGATAACTTGAGCATTGCCCTGTAAAATTCCTGTGCTAACCAAAACACAGGCTTGAGATGAGAAATCAATATATCACAAGACTGATTTTCTCAATCATTCACTAAGTGAGAGAAGTAATACTTGTAAGTCCAATATGCCTTCATTGTTACCTTCTCAGAGTCCTCCCTCAAGGCAAACAAACTATATCTATGTGAAATTTCCCAAAAAGCCACAGCATAAAGTGGATTTCAGACACTTATTATCCTATATGAATGGCCCAAAAGCACAGCATCCCCTTAGCGGGCATTTCCTAATTTATATCCTCTCCATGATATTCAATGGCTTTTCCTCATGCTTGAAGCTCCCTAAAATTTGGCATCAGATATTCCCTAGGTTCAACATCCAGCTTGCTTTATAAGCCTCATTCAGAAGAGAATAATTGTGATGTACGTAGCTAAAGATGCACACATTTACCCAGAAGCCTTTCCAACATTTCCCTTCAGTTTTCTGAAATATCACTTCCTTAATTGATACAGCTTAAGCATTCCACATCTCAAGAAGTGATGTTTCTGCCTTTCTGTACATAACATGTACTTTTCCAGGATGTTGTTGCTTAGCTGTAGGCCGGATGAATTCATTTTGGGATAGCATAAATCTGCATTGCTGAAAAAAGCAATGCACACTTTCTACTAGAGGTTGTTTTTCTACTGTCCCTGCACCATCCTGCCTCCCCCTCATCCTGTTTTATTACACAACAGGTGTCAGAAAACCACAGCAAGTCAAAATTCACAATTTTTTTTATGGGTCACTTTAGTCAAATTCATCACATAGACACTTAAACCTTATGCAGCAAAGCAATGGACAGTGTAAGAGGAGGACCAGCAGACAGGAAGAGAGTTAGAACACAGTTTTTAAAGTAAATGACAAGGTTTTTTTAGAGACAGATCAAATTCTGCAACACACACACACCAAAGAATGCTATGCAAACTTTTGAAAAATGATCAGCAGTGGCCCTGATTCACTTTATCCTCCTAGCATTCAAGAAACAGACAGTACTTTTCTCTAGAGCAGGTGGGCAAGCAGACTGCAGGAAGAAGTGAATGGCTTTGCCATCACTGCACCAGTGAGCCAATTAATGTGTTGCACTCACAGGGTGCAGCATGTGCAGCACCACTTCTTTCCACTCTATATTTAATAGAGAAGGAGAAATTAGAGGCATCTCTCGTAACTGGCTTCTGTGGCTGTACAGAATAAATTATGTTCTCTCCGTTAATGACTTCAGCCCTCCTGAATATATTTATACAGGCAGACTCTTTTGCTTTCAAATCTGAAATTTCTTCCAGAGCTGAGCTGTTTTCAACCTTTGCGCCAAACACTGTGCCTGGAACAAGACAGGATGGTCTTAGTGCAGCTTCAGGACTGAGTACTAAGGACTCCAGTGAAAGCCTCTGACTAAAGAGCAGTTTTCTCCTGTTTTGCTTGCTTCCTATTAGCAACTAGGAGATTGTAATCAGAATTTGATTGAATAGGACCAGATATGTTTTCAGTTCTGTTGCATAGAAGCAGACTCTTTTTCAGGAAATTATATGAAAAGGGGCATTTAAACTGATATTGCTGAATGAGAAGGAATCCAATGACTTCCCTTCCAAATCTGCAAAGTATAGGCAAAGTTTTAAAAGAATTATTTATAATTATTTCAAACTTTATGCCACAAACAGAGGGAAGTTCTTGACTGAACTTGCAGAGAAGGTACCCTGCTGATTTGCAGAGTGTCCTCCATGGTAAAACTCTTTTACATATTTTTGTCAGGCTGTCAGCCACACTTAACGAGGGAAAGATCAAAACTCATGCAATTCATAAGAACTCTGTAAGAAAACAGGCCAAGTAAAAAAAATCTTACATTTTGGGTGGAGCTACAAAATGGAATAATTTTAATGATTTTCTACTGCCAACAACAGCAAAAAGGAGAGCAAATAATATATTCTAATAATTCTTCTCACTAGATAGTAGGAAGCTAATATATGGAAATGTATTAACATTTGCTTATCACAATAGATTTAGGAATATCCACAAGAGCACAGCTGAAGACTGGATTTTGCAATAAAATGCAGTTTTACAAGCAGTAGCTTTCAAAAGGATGTATAGTCTTCATGTAAGATTTTTTGCTGCTTAAAATTCATGTGCACATTGAAAATATAATGTAATTGAACACCATTGCTGGTTCTTTAATAGAAACAATTCTCCTCTTATTTACCAGTAATATGACAGAGTTCCTTGTCATACCCTGGATTTGCAGGATACTTTGACAAGAAAGAAATGCTTCAGTAACAGATGTTTCCAAATAGAATAACTTAATCATCTGTAATGTGCACATCTGCAGACTAGGAAAATTTTAAAAGGATGAGCATACAAAGCAAGGAAAAAAGATTAAGGGCTGTAGAGAAGAACAGAGAATTGAAATGGCAGGAGAAGATAAAATGAGAGGAACAATAAATTATATGGAGAATGGGTGAATAACTAGATAAACACAAGAACAAGGAGTGCATGTAAATATAACCACTGAAGGAGCACTTCGCTGGAAGAACAAACAGAAAACCTTCCAAGCCCAGGAAACTCTTCCTAATTTATAAAGGTGGATACCCAGCTTGCAAACCTGGTTCACACATTCCCTGGGGAGCAGTGTACACATTTAGTACCATGGCATTCTCTGCTCCCTGACATCCTGCAATTCATAATCATTTCTTCTGACAGTCCTACATTTGAGTATAACCGAATTCAGTGCCATTGCTCTGTGAGTTATTTCCTACAGAAGCAAAGCTGTGTACTAGAAAACTAACCTAAATCTCCTCTGCACTGTGTGCCACAAGCTGTGCAAATCTTTCACAGCACCGTTCAAAAATGTGGCCTGTATTTTTTCATATTGAACAAAAGTATCAGACTGGGAAATGAGAGCCAGCTATTTACCAATAAATATTATTAGTGGCCTACTGTATCAAATAATAAAAAAAATCCCTACAATCCTACTTGGCTAACTTACACAAAAATACAGAAAATTTATTTCCAGAAATTATTGGAACATGATAATAATACTAAAAACCTTCACAGCCCAAAAGATGAAATAATATGTATGCGTGCAGATGTCTGTGACAAAAGCATATTGATTATTAAAAGCACCAGCCTTTACAGCTACCTGGATTTTTGTCAGATACTAATATCTTGAAATCATTATAACAGAAAAAAAAGGAATTTAATTTAAGTCAAG
>VXBU01011338.1:979757-1026519 GCA_013400315.1 Bombycilla garrulus | reverse complement strand
CACCCTATGAACACTAATATGGAAACCACAGCAGCTATTTCTGGTCATCAAAAAAGTTTTTGCCTTTTTCCTGGTGTCAGGCCCAGCACTGACCTACATGTACCTGCAATTTAAAAGGACAATTTAATTCACTGCCTGAAAGACAATTTAATTTCCTAAATTTTCAGCTCTGAAGAACACAAGGAAGTTATTTAAGGATGTACAAACCCAACATTTCAGCAACAATATTTTCTGACAGACATGAGGCAGAATTTCTAGTGATGTATGGTTTTATGGGCATACAAATCTTCTAACTTACCACAAAATATTTAGCATGCCACATATTGTTAATGAAAGATCAGTAGTGACCTGATATCTCACTAACATTTTAAAATTATAAAAAAATTGTCGTTCAAACAAGGAAGACCCCAAAATGCCACCTCTTCTGCAAGACAGGACATCAGCTAAGGGTGAAGGGATAATCATGTGTAGAAAGTTGCTGCCACTATCTTAGCTCTGTCAGCCAACATTTATTCCTTTGATCTGCAGTGAGCAGAAGACATGCTTTAGGAGAAAATGAGAGGAGGAAGAGGTGCAATATTTTATTCCCTGGGTTTATAAACCACAGCAAGAGAATGTGCTTACAGTTGCATTTTCCTTTTTCTTCTCTCAAGCTTGTTGATGTTCAGCTCAAGTTTTTGGATTTTTTTAAATTGTTTTTCCAAATTCAAAGCAGATACCTTCATCCTAACCTTAACTCTGTTACTAGGCTAGTTATAACAGATAACTCTCAGGCCCAACACTGAGCTTATATCAACAGGACTAATTTCTAAGCAACAGATACAGGAAATGGAAAAAAAATCAAACATGAAAACCAGATACACTTCTATCAACCTAAAATCAGGATTGATGCATATCCAGCTCTCAGCAGAAAGAAGAGAGGCACTCAACTATCACAGTGTTTAGTAACTTAATATTCTAGTTCTAGATGCTGTTGCTTTGAAACGAATTGTGTCCCACTAAAACCCATTATATTGTCTAATAAGCATTTTTAAGGATTGCTTAGAGCAATAAATCTTCATAATCTAAAAATTAGAATGTAGAAACTGCTCATGAAACATCTGGTTGCTGAAAAACTCCAGTGCAGATAAGAAAGCATTGTAGTACTTACCATACTGAAAGCTCACAAAACCCTGCTCAGTACACACAAGCACCTCAGGGAGATGGAATTAATCACCCAAGTTCATTTCTAACAACAAAACCACTACAAACAAACTGTAAAGAAAAATAACTTATGAGTATTTTATACCAAGGATATTTTGTAGAGAGGTTATGGTGCTTCTGTATGAGACCAATCTGTATGATTAGATAACTGCTAATCCAATCCAGTAGATACATTGCTCCTCTTTACAATCCCCTAATTGGAGGCTTATTTGTGTTTGCAGATACTCTTTTGATCCAAAACTTGCTTAAAAATGAAGCCTAGAAACCATTTAAATCTCTCTTTGACACATTATTTAATCAAAAGAGATTTAAAAACGAAAACACTTGTTATATTGTGGCTTTATTCCTGGGGGGTTTCCTTATGTTAGTAACTGTTTTAAGAGGGATTTTCTGGTTTTATTAAGAAAGTTAAGAAAAAAAGCAATATTTTTCTAGGAAAAAAGAGAATTTACCAGCAACTGGCAGTCTCATTAGAGTTCTGCCCAAAGAGTTGCTTATCTTACACTTTTTTTTTGAGATTTCATTAGTAGAAAAGAATCATATCCTGTGGTAGACCAAGAAAATGCTTCTGTGATTTTTTAAACTATTTTATATATTTTAGCAAGTGGAAACAGGAAATATTTGTGTTCATAAGTGAATTTTTTTAGTTTTTATTATTTTCTTTTTAATATGAGGAAGATATCTTTATGTCTTGGTGATTATAAGCATTTCCTTTATTGTATAGAAGTCTCTCTGAATTTAAGAACAGTTTAAATTAAACACTTGTCCCAATAAATTTTTCTGTTTTTTTAATACAACCACTGTATTTTTGCCTTGTAAAAATTATTAATTGAAAAATCTGTTAACAAATAACACATTTAGAATAATTTCAGATACTTGTTTTTCTTTATGGGTTATAAAAATATTAAGAAGTGTTATAGTAATATATTTTAACTCTTACCAACTACAAATTAAAACTGTGCAGTTTGTTGGTTAGCTTTTTTTTTTTTTTTTTCTATTTTCATAAAGCCAGTCCTCTGGCCTGCAAAACCTGTTAGGAAGGGAAACAAAAAAAAAACCAACCCAAAACTCAAATCTACCATACTTACTATCAATAATTTTGTTGACACCATTCAGGAATTCCATAGACTCAAAATAAAATCACAGTCCTTTTTCTCCTTTCAGAATATAGCCTCTTAATCCAAATAATATCAGAGAAGTTAAAATTTAGTCCATTCATCTGGCAAATGTTTCCCTCTGTTTCATAAACATGCATATCACAGAGAAAAATTGTTCAATTCAGGGATTTTTAACATAATTAGAGTGTAAAAAATCATCATAGAAATACAGTCATTCTCAGACTTAATAACTTCCTTATTGCAATTTATCTCACTTCCATAAATGGAAGATTTAGCAAAACCAAATTGTGTTATAACTAGCCAGTAAATAGCGGAAATTATCTAGGGGCATTGTAAAATAGAAATTTTTGTAGTAAAAACTATTATGTTCCAACAATATAACCACAAGTTGAAGGTAAAATGTCAGGAAAAGTAGAAAGAGGACAGGGGGGAAAATGTGTAACAGCTTATCAGAAATGCTGGTTCTAAAATTCTATGGCTACTGTAAATAAAATAACCTATCTAGAATAATACAGCACTACAGGCACCATTTCCTCCAGGCTTGTTTACAACCTGTAGAATGCTTCTTTTTTAATAGTCTAGTTATTGTTATGTCCTGTGGGAAGGACAAAAAAACAAGTGCTAGAGTATATGATGACTTTTTACACAATGATAATTAATCATCACATTTCATTAATAAATTATCAAATGCTTGCAAGCTGTCCACAATCTTTGTCATTCTAGTTTGCATATTTTATAATGGTGGAATAACATTTTAAAAAGTTTGAATAGGCACTTACTGGAATTACAGTTAATCCTGATACAGTCTAGATGGGGAAGAATAGATGAAAAATGAAAATTTATCCTTCAAGGTAATAGCTGCAGACATCCAATAAAATCACAGTCCACCCTTCCGGGGACAGACACATGCAAATATGGCCACTCCATATCATCAGTCTTTACATACTGTTATAACCCAGATATACTGCGATAAGTCTTTACCAATAAAAACGACAAATAGGGTAAAAAATGGCCAATTTCAAACAAAGCTACATGGTGACAAATCTAAGTGAAAAGTCAGGATTAAAAGTCAAAGATGCTTAACTGAGGCAGGCTGCAACTTTCTCCCCATCTGTGAAAGAACAGGTAATTTCTCTCAGTGCAATTAGAAAGTGCTCCGTCACAATGGGTCATAGAGCAGGCCAGGCCACAATCAGACACCTTGGACAACTTGTGGATAGTATAACCTCAAAGGCTCATCTTCAAAAGCTAAGGATTGACACACAGAGCTCATCACCCGGGCCCAGAAACAAGGGGTTGTGGGTTTACACATCCTAATGTCTAGATTTTAGAAATAAACAGTGACTACTTTAAAGTTTTAGTAATATAGAGAAAAAAAAAATCACTTATTTAGAAACAGTCAGTAGAGAACGAAAATAAATCTTTCTATTTTAAGATTATTCTCTAGCCTGACTAAAAATTTAAGTAAAAAAGAGAGAGAAAGAAAAAAAATAAAAAAGGGGTGTTGGAGGAAGGAACAATATTATTAGGGCATGGATTTATTTACTTTTTATTGACTTTCATGAACAATAGAAGTAGGCAGAGTTTGGTGTTCTGTATATAAAGTGAATAACCTGATCTCTGCATTATCCTCTGCTGAGCTACCTGCATTCATTTATTACTTAAAAAAACTCCCAAAACAACAAAAACCAAACTCCAAACCCTAAACCACTCTACTTGGTTTGTATGGCTACTCCTGGTTTACACCTTTGAGGAACATGTATACCATCAAACCTAGATTTTGTTTCCATATAGCTGAGTTTGTCATGTGTCGTCAACCGCATCAGAAAAGTGGTTGCAAACAGCCGAGGAGCAGCATCTGCACACCCCCTTTACAGAAAGCGCTCGGAGCCTCCCACCGTGGCCTCCGTGCAGAAGGGGACAGGCAGGGAAGGGCCACCCGTGACACCCTTGGCTCCTCCTTCTCCCTCCTCAGCGCTAAACACCAGGACAGTGTTCCAGTGAGTGACACTTTGACCAAGTGGAGGGACAGGCGGTTATTTTCTTACCCCCCACTCCCTTCCGGTGCTTTCTAAACCTGTGACTAAAGCTATAAAATACTTAATTCCCTTCAAAAATAGCATCCTTCTGAATGGGAATAGCTGCATGGGACGTGCATTTTCCTGAGATATTCCTGTTCTCTTTCAGGTCACGACTTGGACTTATCCATAAGCAGAAATGCTTCTATTTCTTTATTTACTTTTTTCCCCTTAAACTAAAGAAAACCATAACCTGACATTTTGTCCATCATGTTTTAAACAACTTTTTTTTTTTTTTTTTCTGTAAAAGGGCTTGTGCCTCCTGTGTTCACAAGGCTGTTTGCTGAGGGCCGCAGTCTTTGGGCATTGAAGGGTTGTGTTATCGTTCGATACTACAAAAATACCACTACAGAATTGTTTAAAAAAGAGGAGATGGATTTAATACAGATTTGACACCTAAAAAAAGGAGACCAAGAAATGCATCAGTGGGAGTAGATGACTGCAACATTTTCAGAATTAAAACCAGAAAATCTTCAATATATTTGCATGTCATAGATTAATTGGTGGAGGTAAAACTGAGCTGACCTACATATATGTTGTTTCTGCTTGCACATTGAAATTCTGGAATTGCTAGTCCAAGGAAATTGTGGAGGGAGACCAATCTTCCACAGTCAAAAAAACCCAAAAACTATTTAGCCAAAAAATACCACTGATGAACTTGTCTTCTTTTTTTAGAATACACAACAGTACAAAAATATTGTGATGGGTAATGTTAAGACTAAATAAAAAATACAAAAATGCAAAAGAAAACAAACTAAATTGTAATAATGGCCGTGTATTTGTGTGCATATGCAAATGCCGTATTGATGTGTGTTTATATATCATTTCAGTTTACTTTTAATGTTAAAACAGGCTGTTTCATAAATGTTTGCAAGCAAAAAGAAAAATGTAAAGAAAATGTTAATTTCTTGGAAGAAGGGGTTGTTACCTAGGTTGACCGTTAGCTTAACTCGTCCTGCATCCAGCTCTAACCGAAGGGTATCTGCAGATTCCCTGGAAGTTGTTGCCATTAAAATTCCATAAGCTCGTTGAGACCTGAACCTTAAAGAAACATCTTCGGCCTCTGTGTGCATCACAACAGGAAGCTGTATTTTCATAAACATACTTCCATCATAACTTAAAATTGTTGCCTCTGGAAACACAAAGGAAAAAATCAGTTGTTAAGGAATTATGCTTTGTCTACTGAAACTCCTTAAATGAAAGAGGGAAAATGTGTATTCAGTCAGCATGACACAGAAAAACTACATAATACTTTTCATTATTATTACTGGAAGACACAAGGGAAGTCAGGTTTGGGGTTTTGTTTTGAAGTGACATATCTTGGTGCTTTTAAAAGAAACTAAATTGTTGTTTAATGACCCAGCCAGTCACGTGTGCATCTTCAATGAGATCAATCCCATAAGGCAATGCTTGAAAGACCACACCTGTACTGCTCAAATCAATAAAAGATATTCAGGTAACTTTAAGAGGATAACAAAAACCCATTTCCCTAGACAACCACCTTAGGATGCTTCATGTACAAACCTATTGGCATTGCTACAAACATGAATTGCAATTGTCAGTGAGCAAAAATCCTCCTGAAATGTGTGGCTGTCCCCAGCATAGTTTGGATGGGCTACAGCTTGTTTCATGACATACAAAAAACATGGTATGGACACAAAAGTGCTTATATGAACACTATGACAGCCTCAGAAAGAGGACTGAGACTGGAATTGGCATATTGAGGGTAACATCTTAAAACCCCCAAGACAAGCAAAGAACTGTCACTTTCAGACATTCCAGGAAACCATCCTGGCCAGAGGCTCTGGCACAGAGCAGTCACAGTCTGTTAGATGCCAGAACAACCAGTCACAAGCCTTCTTTTTCCAGCTTCCAGGCTGGTAATGAGAAAGGTAGCAAAGAGACTGCATTTCTGCTCACAGGGAAGCACTGCAGTTCCTGGAAAGCAAAGGAAACTCATTTCTGAAACATATTAGGAAGTTCTTTCTAGCAGGACAATCAAACATTGTGGGCAGAGAACACCTATGGGAAGCTTCTCTATGCTTCAATTTGCTTCAGTGTAATGGAGATACTTATCTAAAAGTTTATTGTGATATGCAATAATATTTTCAGGGACTAATACTACTGATACTATGTGTTAAGTACCACAACTACATTTGCCAAAATTTTCCCCACAGCATATCTTTTATCCTGCTAAAGGCAGAAAAGCTCTTCAAGACTTCCAGCCTACACGACCCACAGAAGGACAAAATGTTCTAATTCTGTGAGAGGCAAAAGTGATAGATGATATTTTCACTAAAACAATCAGAAAATGGCTTGGGTTAGGAGGAACCTTAAAGATCACCCAGTTCCACCCAAATCCACCCTTGTCCCCTGCCATGCACGGGGACATCTCCCACTAGACCAGGTTGCTCCAAGCTCTGTCCAGCCTGGCCTTGAACACCTCGAGGCGTGGGGCATCCACAGCTTCTCTGGGCAAGCTTCTCCTGTGTAAAGAGTTTTACATTCCCCCAATACAAATTTGGATGTTGGGAAAGAAGTGGTTACTGAGACCGCTGTCAAAGTCCTTAGATGTAACAGGTTATAAGAACGCATTTACAGGTTTGATGACTTCTGACTAGGCAGGTAATTATGTTTTCAGCATATTTTAAATCTAAAAATTGTTCTGTGAAATAGATTAAATATTTAACTTGCAACAACTAGAAAAGTGATTTAAAGTCAAAGAGTTTTCAGTGGAAGGTGATTTGCTCTTGGATGGTTTGGGGTTTTTATTTGTTAGTTTGGGGGTTGGGTTTTTGTGGGTTTCCTTGCTTGTTTATTAGTTTTTTGGGGGGAGTCATGAACAGGGACTTTCAATTCCTTCCTATATCTAACTGTCTAGTCCGTGCATAAAAATCTCCCAAGATTTTTATCATGGTAAACATAATTTAGGTAAAGAATACCAGGGAAAAACCCTAAAGTTACATGCTAATATAATAAAAAAAACCCCGTACTTTGTATTGTCTGTAAAAATCCACCACATTAATAGTATTCAGGGTTTTCATATACGGAGCAAACCCAACATTCCTCAGTGGTAGAGTTCTGTTGCTAACAAATTATCTTCGGACAATGTAAAAAAATGAGAGCTTGAGAGCTACCAGAATCAGCACTGCCACTGTTTGCCAGCATTATTTTAATTATTCAAGGTTTTTTTAAAAATTGCAGAAAAAGAAGAGAAGAAACTTAATTGGAGACTTAATTTAATTGGAGATGACCTGTGAGTAACACAATGGTGAGAAGACCTGATGTGATTAGATACTTAATCCTCCTAAGCCATACTGTGCCAGTATTTTGGGAACAGATGTTCCAAGAACAGACCAAAGATACTGAATGGAAGATCAAATGACTTAAAAGCTCTGTGCAATGAGGAAGCCCCCTCACATCAACTAGTTCCTTTTAATGTGTCAACATGTCCTTTCCAAGGCACAGGCTTTCTAAATATGACAGTATCATGGGGGAGAGAAAAAGGAAAAAATAAAACCCCCAAAACCCAACAAAACTACCCCCAAACTACCAACAAGAAAAAAACCCAAGCAAAACCAAAACCGGAAACAAAACAAACTAAAAATGCAAAGACAAATGGAAAATAACAAACAAATCAAAACCAAAGGAAAAACAAACCCTCAAAAACCCCAAATAACAAACAAAGCAGAGTCAAGCCCAAAATTGGCAGGAATGGATCGCTAATTTACAGGGCCTGGTCAGGAAGGAGGTGACCTGAATGCCAACCAACTAATTCCAAGGAGGTGCCTCATTTTTACATGAAATCTACACTGCAAAATACTCTCACGTAAGTTTTGGCAGAATATCTTTTTTCTCTTGTTCAGCTTTGTCTTAATTATTAGATCTAATGGTAATAGACTAAGTTTAGCTCAGGAGATGATATTCATTGAAAGAAGGAAAAAGTTGTATGTACTACCACTTCACTGTTGGAATCATAGTGCTGAAAAGAATAACAGCAGAAAATCCTTATAAAATAATCAGTGACAATTCTTTTTGGCAGCACATAAGTGCATGCAGTAGAGTTATTAAGAAATAAATGGCATTATATAATACAGATTTATATTAAAAATGTTTTATACATTCATTCTTTGACAGTTTTATAAACCTGACAATTCAAAATTTTCCTGCTCCTGTGGTAAAAAACAGCCAACCAAAACACAGAAATGAACCAAGCTCCAAAACAACCCCACTGAACAAATCATTCTCCTCTCAATTTCTTTTTTCTTATTAAAATCTTCAAAGCTAGATAGTCTTCTTTCCTACATACACACACACAACCTCAATTATCTCTGTGTCCAAACCCAAGGATGCACAGATCAGTACTGACATGAGAGGAGATTCAGGACCTTAATTTCCACTTGAGCTGGAATTACCTAAATTGCTCAAGAGACTGAGGCACCAACTCTTCTGGAAATTTTCCTACATCTGTTCCTACCCTCAGCAATGCTGAACTGGATATTTTTTAGAGTAATGTAGAATTTTCTGAATAGATGCTATTCTTCAATTCACAGCTTATTTAAGTTAAATTGAAACAAGTATGGCATTTGAATTTCAGGGTTCTAAATTTTCGGGTCAAATTGGAATTGTTTTAAAAGCATGGTTCTTGGTGAGTACAAATGCCTATTGCACATATTTTAACAAATAAAACAGGAACTTGTTTCCTCTGGACCCCTTGTGGAGCCTGTGAATTCCCAAGGACAGAATTATTAATTTTTTCCCGCTTTTTCAGTTTCAGTGTGTCTGAAATAACATGAGGACTGGATTGCATCCCACAGAGCCATTTTTAAACCATGAAATCACCCTCTGTGTCTGCTGTCACTAAAATCCCACACAAACTTTGCCCAGAAATGACAGACTGTACAGTCCAGAGTCATGCCAGGATATGTATGAGCAATCCGGATCGCCAATAACCAAGTATTCCAGTTTACTCTCTGATCTTGTTTTATTTACCAGCAGAAGTAGAGCAACAATGCCATGCCCTCAAAATGCACCCTGATATATATGGTAATACTCCTAGAAATTGTGTGAGTATTCAAATATAGTGCTGTTACTGGTTCAAATTCGAATGTTTTGTGCTCTTCCCAGGTGTTTTGTGTTTTCTCAATGGCATCTTCTTCAGTCCACCTGGGCCCAAAGCTGCAGCCTTGGAGATTTTTAGGAAACGTTTCCCTCAATCTGATAGAAACAATCCTTCGTATGTGATTATTTACTGGATAATATGTGAATACAAGTTGAAATTATTCCTCCCAGTTCCTACACTGGTATTACTTCACGACTGAGGTCCAAAGCCACACTGTAAGTTTGTTACAACTTTAACACACAGGACCAATCAGTTAATTTAAGACAATGATGGAATTACTATTATATTTAGAACACCTGATTCTTCATGCTATCCACCCTCATACCACCTCTATTATTCTTGATTTAAAATTTAAAGCATCCAGGTATAACACAAAGAATGAAGACTACATTTCCTTCATGTGTATATGTGTATGTAGGGGTCTTTGCATACACAATATTGACATCTACCCACACTCTACTTTAAACAGATTTTCTCTTCAGAAATGTCACCTTTGTTTCCATCTTAGTTTTCCTTATCCTTGTTTGATGATTTTACTATTGTTCTTAGCCCTCCAGACAAAAGAATACACCTGCAAAAGGCTTTGCCAAGAGGCAGTCACCCGCTCAGTGATCCACAAAGTAAGAAAGGACACCAAAGTATATTGCAGTGACATCTGTCCATCCATCTGCTAGAGTTTTCATAATCTAGTAAAGCCAATCTACAGATTATGCTCATGTTTAACCTTACTGAAAATCATGAAGAAAATCAAGTATAACTCGCAACAGGATAAAATGGATGTGGATATAAATAAATTATAAATAAACAAATAAATAAATATATTTTTAAGTATACATGAATTAAAATAGACCACAGTGGTGTTCCAGGGTTTTGTTCACTAATGAGCTGAAATTACTTCAGGTTCTGTATTGTACCATATATGGTACAATTACAGGTGAAATAATATGAAAAGAGAAAAAAAAAATTAAATGGCAATAAAAAGTAGCTCCATAGTAGTTTGTTTTGTTTTTACTTTTTAACTGAAGGCACCTTGATTAATTAGTGTTAAATATTTTAGTTGTTTAACCTCCAGTATTTTATTCTAAAGCTTTTTTTTTTTCAATGTGAAACTGTTTTGTTTGCTGGAATGAGCATGTTCCCCTTTTATTTAAATTAGTTTGAACATTTGTAAATGTGCTGCTTATCTCACCAAATACAAAAGTTTATCAGTTCCTAAACATGGTTAGTAGTTATAATAACTTTGTGTGGTAGGATGCCAGCACTAGGCTTTCAGAATCCCAAAAGCTATAATCTTATTAATGCATGACCACTTGGGATATGAAATATTACTGAGCAGACATCTCCTTTCAGTGCAGTTCCCTCTGGAGAGGGGAAACCCGGGAGCAGGAAATGATCTCATGCTGCTCAAGTGCCACAGGTGTTTCTGTTGGACAAGAACCAAATGCTGTTGTGGAGAAGCCAACATCACCTCTCCAGTACCATCATTCCCACCAGGGGAGTGCAATGAAAAAATGAAGCCTTAAGCTGGACAATGCTTGAAAAGAAGGCATGGGAAATAAAAGGCGAAGGTTTCTTCATACAACATCACCACCTGTCCAACAGGTGTATGAGAAGTTGCTGTGATGAAGCCTGCTTTCAGTTCTTTACAGACCTGCATGTGTTTATGTCTCTAAGGCGCAAGTTTCCTGGCTTTTCAGTGGAAATACAAAAACGCAAATCGGGTTTTTGCTCGAGCCTCTCTGTAATAGGAGGGTTTGGCCACAGGGTGGTACACCAGCCATGTTGAACCGAGGCTGCGGGGATGCAGCAGGCGGCTCCGTTATCCCTCTGCCGGCTCCTCTCCGCCAGGAACAGCAGCCTGGAGAGCTCGGAGCAGCTCCCTTGAGCCAAAGGCATAAATAGTCAAAACACAGGACAGAGAAAACCCACTGAAGAATCTGAGAATCTACTTGCAAATGCTGATCATATGATATCCTGCATAACTGCGCATATCTACTGACATACAACTTAAAATATTTGTTAGGGGTTTTATTGCAAAGGAATATATTTTAATTTCATCTGACTAACTCAAAAAATTAATCAAACCGGATGAAAAGAACTTAAACTTCTAGTCAATAAACTTTAGGTTTAGATTTTAGGCTCCAGACACATCTGAAGAAAATACTGTGTCAACTGTGAGATAAAAAAATACAACTCCTGACACTGAAACACTTTCTATTCCAATAAGAATAAATAAAAAAAAAAAGAAACCTAAAATATTAAATACATTTATTTTTATAATTTAACTACATACTTCAAAATCTTTTATTAGTACACTGCAATTTTAAAATAAATTACAGGGTTTTCTATCTATTAAATAACCTCAACATTTGCCTTCCTTGCCACTATACCTTTGTAATTAAATAAATGGAGTTTTTCAACTTCACTGCTACCTTTTCTAGGTAAGAGGAATACTCTGAGATTTCAGATAACTACAGACAGTTTCCTTGGGTACTTGGGTCTTTCCAAAAAGAGATAAGTAAAAAATATTAATTCATACTGATTCTTCTGCTTTGACTCATGGATGAAGTTCTGGCTATGGATTTAAATGACATGGAATCCAAAAGTAAATTTAATTATATAGTAATATTGACGCAAATAGGCAGAGAACAAGATCGTAATTTGGAACTAGAATGTGACAATTTAGCTGATGCCTTAAGACTTTAGTCATTATATTTTTCAAACCCTGTGCTGCTCTAAACTTCATGGAAAGCGTTAACTAGTCTTCACTTAGATGAGACAAAACAATCCCTCTGGTCCTGGAACCCAAGGACACCCTACATCCTCAGGCCCTGAAAAGTATCAACAAAAGTGAATTGGAGGGAAGCGAGCTGGGGGAATATGACTTTATTACCTGAAGCTGTAACTGGGAGATGAACTCCTGATATGTAAATGGACAAAACTTTTATGTGTCTGAAAAACTCATAACTATTGTCCATCTTGGGTGTAGCCTCTGGGAGGCTTTTGACTGCCCATGGTGTATCTATAGAAGGCCTTTAACAAGAACCCACTTAATTCTCTTAATTTTGTCTAGCTTCTGTTCTGGGTGGCCACCCCCAGGCATCCTAGCAATGCAATAATATTTAAAATTGCTTTCAAAGCTTTTAAGAACTCAGCAATGTATGATGAGACACAAAAGAAGGCATTTTCTAGGAGATAGTCAGCAGTACTGATTCTCCGTCATAGTCACCTAGTACTTCTTCACACACCTTAGAGTCTCCCCTATGATCTTTCCTCTAGAATTACTGCTTTGAATCTAGAACAGGGCTCCACGTCACATCAAATGAAATCAAGGATGCTTTTTTTTGCCTCAGGACAGTTAATGGTAGTTTACCATTTTTAATTATGGTACAGGATTTTATTTGTTTTATGGTTGTGCTTTCTTTAAATATATAAAAGTAGAAGTGCAGTCATCTCAAGGAACCTACCTCTTTCACATGATCTGCCAAGGTAACCTGTGCCAGAGCAATCACACACATATCTGTTCCACCCATCCCTGCACACACCATTGTTTTTACAGGGGTTGCTAAGGCAAGGTTTTGCAGTTTCTCTCGAGCATGAGGGTTTTACTCCAGCTGTGCTTTGAATTTCAGCCATCTGTCGAATATCTTTGCTTTGACCATCAATAAATAAATCTCTAATGCAGCCAACATATCCATAATTGAGGAGTGCTGTCCACACTTCCGTTGGGAAGACCAGGCCTGCTTTATTTTCTGGTAAGCCTCCAAGATACAAGTCATCATCCAAGTCAAGGATTTCACTTTCCCCTGGTGCAGTATATGGAGTACGTAACGTGTTCACAGATATGGTCCCTGTAAAGACAATAAAATGCATGAGTTGCAAGACATTTTATTTTGGTACTGCTTTTTTTACTCATACATCTACATGTCACATTAACTCCTGGCAAACAGCTATGAGGGAAGCAGAGGTATTTACTTTGTACAGCTATCGAATCATAGATACACTTCAGTATTTCAATTGCGATGTAGTCAGGAAGTTAATGATCTAAAAAACTTTTACACACAGCAATGCATGAGCACAATATGAAAAATCCTGGTCAAAATCACCTTATCAACCTCATAAGTACAGGAGGAATGCAGTTCATATTTATTTTCAGGAACATCCTCATTGTACAATAACAACAACACCTTCACTCCCTCACATGTATTTCAAAGCCTTAAGGCCAGCGTTGCATTGATAGGTTGCAATCTGGGAGACAAATCAGAGTCTTTGGTTTGGGCCCAAAGACACAGTATTTCAAAAGACTCTCACCACTTCCAGTGGGCTTTGGATAAGACCTTTTTTTCTTTAAGTGCAGAAGGAAAATGCTCTCATCAGCTGCCAGGCAGGCAATCATTAAGAAGGAAGTGATGTGGTCCTGGAGGGAAAATCAATGCCTCTGACACTTATCTGGAAATGTGTGCATGTTACAATGAGCGGGAGAGAAGGTATATACAGACCTCCAGGAAACCAGAAATATCTTTTCCATTTAAGTCTGAAAATGTAATAAACAAAATTGAACCTAAAATAGAGTTCTCTTTATTAAGTCGCTGAACAAAGAAAATGTAATCATCAGCAAAGAACCTTTTTTTGGTGGTACTTTGTTTAAAATAATGAGATTTGCAACACTTAAAATTTGAACAAGCAGAAAAACAAATTTTGTATATACAGTCACAGAGCATACTTACGCCAACCAATTTTAAATTAAATTCTAATCAAAATCACTTGGAAAAAAATCTTCATGTAAATCTTGGCAGAAGTGATTCCTTATCACTTTACAAACTATAAATCAAAATATTACATAGGTCAAAAAATTATTATAATGACCAGTCATATCATGCAACCCTTATCTGCTGAGCATAACATTGAAAGTGTATTAGTGGTGACAAGACACTGAAGAATTGCATTTACCAGGACGAATTTAGTATACATATATATATACAAAGTGAACATGATTCACCATCTCCACTGTTAGCCTGAAACAGATTCCAGAAGATAACACTGACTACCAAAAATGCTTCCAATGTGGTAGGAGTTGTGCATAAGAAGAAATTCACACTTTACACAGCATACATACCAAAATGTGAGTTTTAAGCAAACAAAGGCAGGTCAGAAAAAGATCATTTTGTTACTTGGGTGTAGCCTAAAATTTAGGCTTCTCATTTAGTAATGGATTCCCATGGAAGCTCTATATTTTTCTGTTCTTTTGTTGCCTCAGTAGGTTAACTTCAACAACATCGACAGAATGAATATCTAAAGAATTTGGATTGTTAGTACAGGCTTTTTGAGATAAAGGTCTCAGGAGGTCCAACTCCCATGTGAGACTTGAGACATATGGATTTTAGAAGGGCTGGATACCACAAACAGATCCCTACTATCTGAAGGGAACAAGACAAAACAAAGGTTTGCATAGCATTTTTGCATGTTTATAAAGAGTGAAGATGTGGTCAATTTTCCCTTTTATGTATTATAAGAAATGTTTTTTGTGTCAGTTGAATAATCACAGAGATGTAAAAGTGAACTTCCAAGAAAGTAAGAAAGAAATAGGCATGCTGAAACAAGACACTTTTTCTTCCAAAATTCCATCTGTTTAAAACTGATAAGACAATTCTAGTTTGGTAACTCTAAAAATCTGTGGTTGCTTCTCAGCTTCTAGAAGCAGAACTTGGCACTCATATGGAATACTTGCTATAGGTTTGACCTTAGGCATGCAACCATAAAAATTTTGCGATTTTATTTGATTAATCACCTGCATCAAACCAGGACACCTGTGAATGACCTGTCAAACCAAGAGAGACTTTTCAGAGAGCATCCTAGGGTATCAGGAAGGATGGCTAACAGGCAACAGATCTTTTAGTCTTTAAAAACAGTAGAGATGCTGTAAATATAACTCATACTTGTCCTCGCAGTGTTTTCTTACTGCTATTGTTGCTTGCTGCCATCTGTTGATGTACAGGCTAATTTAGGACCAAACACTCTAAACCCATGTTCAGTCAGCACCCACTTGTGCACCCACACAAGTTAACTCAGCTGCAGCCTCAGGCAGCAAGCTCCAACGTTTGAATAGTGCTGTTTTCTGCTGGACAAAGACATGCAGATTTTCAAGACATTAAAGAAGAATCCCAGAACTCCTTTTTACTAAAAAATTAAAAACTACTACGTCTTGATTACTTTCAGCTCACAGAAAAAGACAGATAAATCTCTGCTAGTACAGCTGCTACTTTGGCTCCAAGTGGAAGCTTTGCAAGCACAGAAGGCTTAGGAAGGTGAATGATAAGGGAAACTGGTGACTGAATTATAGTACAGTGATAAATTGAAGCAGGAAATTTTTCTTCTCTGTGTCATAAAGGATTACTCTGAAGAGAGCTTAAGTATTATTTTGAAGAGATGTCAATAGCTTTTTAAAGAAATTAACTTTTTACCTTCCCAGGTAAAAGAAATGAAACCCCATAAAATACTCTGTGAGAGTCATCTGAAACCTTATTGCAACAACGGCATCTAATGACTATGAGTAGAAAAACGTGACAGGCAACCACCCAGCCATCACTGCTGGTTGATATTACCTTTTACGTATCTCTGAAAGACAATGCAAACCTTACTCAAGAATTGCTTTGTAAACACAGATTTAAAAAAAGAAAAAATCCAAGTAAAATAAGTGAGTATAAAAATATTCCAAAACACAGCAAAAATTTACAGAGCCTTTTAAGGATCCTACAATAAAATGCAGAATGCAATTTCACAGAACATAGGTCTACATAAAAAAAAAAAAAAAAAAAAAGTTCCTTTAGCACCTTTGGATTCACAGCGCACCCAAGGCTGAGACAGAGGTAGCACATGCTGTTTCATCTTGGTGAGGTTTGGGGGAGGGGAGGGAGTTATATTGCAGGGATTTGGGTTTATTTGCTTTCCTGTAGTTTGTTGGCATTTATTTTTCTTGTGGGGGTTTGTTGCTTTGGGGTTTTTTTTGTTTTTTTTTAAAGTCTGTTATCTTTCTTGAGGGAAACTTTGAGTTCCACTGAAAATGCCTCAAGTTGGACCTCATAACAATGGCAGAAGCAACCACAGAAATTTGGGACTGTGATGCACACCTCCTTTGATAAACTTCAATTCTACTTTCTCTGGGAATTATAAGCAGATTAAAAGGAATTGTTTTGTCAAATCACCAGTGTGCTCCAATCCATCCAGATATTTCTGCTTATGGATGTGAAAGTACATCACTTTCCATAGAGGAAGAAAGGGAAGCTGATGGAGCATGCAAATGTCTTATGCATCCAGCCCAAAAAAAGGGTTAATAAATCTCTCTGTGAAGATGTGTAATGTCATTCTCAAGACAGAATTGACAAATTCTACAAGAGCAAAGAATGAGAGATATCTTGTTTAAGAAAATAACCTAGAGACAACAGATACAATGAGGAAGCAGCAGATTCAGAAAAGTGCTAAATGCTCAAGAGAGAAGGAAAACTATAACTTTAAATTGTAATATCTCTGGAGTAACAATCATCCTTAAGCATCCGTGTTTTCACAACAGCACCCAGAACCAGATAAGTAGCGATATCGCTTCTTTAAAAAGAATCATAATGCCTTCCAGGAAAAAAGCAGCTTCCATGCAAAGGTTTTTAAGACTCAAAGTAGGAAATATTTTTTGTATTTTTATCAGAATTAAAAAGCAATGGAAGAATGCTGACAGCATATGGTTTGTCCTGCCTGAAAGAAGTAAAAGGGAATGACAAAGACAAAAAGGTGAGGTAAATTATTTAGTCTGGGAATTCATGATCTAGCTTCAGATTCTAAAAACAAGTAGAATTTTGTATCTTGAGAAACTGGACATAAATTTAAGTGCCCTGTAATGACCTATAGCTGCTTTGATTCTACAGCATTTCACCTGAGAATGCTGCCATTTAACATTCAGAAACTTCTTTCTGTAATGGAAAAGCAGCTTGAGAAAAACTAATGAAGTTAAGGTTTACAGTAAGAATTATTGACTTAAAGGATAACTGATTAGTGAGAGGTCCTTCAAAGGACGAGTCGACAACAGAAGTAAACAATAACCCACATGTCAGAAAAATGGTAAATATACTGGGTGTTACAGAGAAGCCTGTTCTACCACTTGGCTGAGTGTTGGTTAAGCTTTATCTTGGACTCTGAGAAAGATGCTGATCAGCCAAGGAAGCTGCAGATCACTGAAAGAATATTCCTTAAAATGCAATATAAACCCCTCCTCCCAATTAAGAAAACTATTAACATCTGTTGAATTAGGAAGATGTAAATCTGGCGGTTCTTAAAAGGTTAAAAAGATGTGGGAAGCAATATGCAGAAGAGTACATGAAAGAACAAAAAAGGACCTGCAACAACACCACGTGCAATGGATATCAACATAGCACTACCTACAGCGAGATGTTGATTATAGTTAAGCTCTAATTACATACTCCAGAAAAGATTTCTGGTATTCAGCTGAAACTAACTTTAGTTCAAAATTTCAGTGACTCAGCCCTTAAATGCTACCTACCTATGAATAGATGCTGATACATTCTGCTTTATGCCGCCCTACACAACTGGAGGTTGATAAGAAGAGTAAGTTTCCTCCCTGATTTCACTACATAATGGTGGTTTCCAAAGGATGAATGGTGATTTAGCAAAAAAAAAAATCCATTTACATGGTTATCCTTGCGTATGGCAAACAGTTTTTTAAAAAAAATTAAAGAATACTTAGGTCTCAGAAAACAATTATTAAACTTACACCTACTGTGTTACAAGAAACATTTTGAGAAAAGACTTTTACAGTTGCTTCATGGTTGTTTTCTATTTAATTTGGGTTTGTGTTTTTTTTTCCCTAATTCTTCTTTTTTTGCAGAGTTTGCAGTACTGTTAAGAGCAGAACAGCCAAACGTTTCCCTTAGGTATGACTTAATGAGCCTCTCCAATCATATTCATTATCTCAGCAATTTACTTTTTCCTTAAACTGTGTAAAAGAAACTAAATCATATTTCTGAATCTCATCTCTCTCCTGATCAGTTATATATGAAGATTTTAACTGCAGCTACAGCAACTGTTCTGATCTCTCTGCTTACCCGATGTGGCCTGTTTTACTTGTTTTTTGTGCCCATGAAAAACATCTGCTTATTAAGAAACATCAAAAAAACAGAGCAAGGTATTAACCCTAAATACAACTTCTGTGCTAAAAAAACCAATATAGTAGCAGTGATGAGGACTGTGACTGCAGCATGCAGCCCATGGCCAAGACAGGGCACATATGAGGCAGCTGAGAAGCTGTGATCCTTCCCAGAAATTCAGGATGTACAGTTCAGGAGGACTGGGAGGAAACCTGGGGCATGGCAGTTGGTAGCGCTGCTGCACACCTAGCAAGGAAGATGGACCAGAGTAGAATAGCTTATGAATAATCTTCTTTACCTAAAACTTAAATGTTAACTAAATGTGGTCTCAGGAACTCTGTCCTAGCAATGACCATCTTTTTAGGACAGAAAGCACTCAGAGTAAGTCTTACAGGAAACAGAACAGGATTCTAGGATGAAAACAAGAATAATAGGTCAAAACTTCTTTCAGCAAAAGGCTCTTCCCTCTTCCTTGTATCTCTCAAAATCTGAGTGGACTGGAAGAATTACTAGCAAATGGGGCCTGGACGATTACAATTTAAAAATGTGTTCCCATTCTCCCTCCCCCTCCACCGCAGTCCCAGACAAGCAAAGGCAAAGTCAGTATTTTAGATGGGTGCTCACTGTGACTGAGAGTCTGGAAGAGAGCAAAGAATGAGAAATAAATCTAGTACTTGCTGATACAGCTAATATGAAAGTCAAGGAAATTAGCAAAGCTCCTTGAGAAATGTCACAGCATTCTACTATAGGAGGGAACCACTCTGCATTGGATTTGAAGGCTAGGAGCAAAAGGTCTCAAGACAGCAAACTTAATTTAAAGAAAAAAAAAATCACAGTTTATTTGAGCTACTTATTCATGAACAGAAGAATCTCTTCCTTTATGCTTGATAGCTAGGGAAATATGCTGTCAATGGCAACAAGAAAGAAGAAAGGCTCAGAAAAGCAAATTTTTTTTCTATACAAGGTATATTCATTCAGTCATATAAAAATTCTGAAGGAAAGTTAAGTGAAAAGTAATCATATTCATGTGATTTCCAGTATGTTTGGTCTGGGCTAGAGAAAAGAAACCAAAAAGCATCCTGAAATAGTAAAGTGAATTTTATTCTTCATGGGTAAAACATACCAACAATGCATAACACCACCACAAGGTGGAGGGGAATGAGATCCTCAGGACAGTGAGCAGAGCACATAGCAAACTCACTGTCCTGAGCTTCAGGAGAGCAGACTTTTGCCTCTTTAAGGCACTACTCAGTGGAGTCCAATGGGAAAGGGCCCAAGGATGCTGGCAGGGGTTCAAGGATCACTTTCTCCAAGCTCAGACGCGATGCATCCCGACAAGGAGGCAATCACACAAAAATGCCAGCAGGCCTCCATGGGTGGAGAAGGAGCTGCTGAGCAAACTCAGAGTGAAAAAAAGCTTTCAGAAGGTGGAAACAAGTACAGGTGGGTTTGGAGGAATATAGTAAAATTGTATATGGTGATAGGGATAAGGTTGGGGAAGCCAGGGCCAGTTATAATTGAGTGTGTGTCCCCCCACCCCTTTTTACTATTTCTTTCTATTTCCCTCTATATCACATTCACTGCTACATAAAATCCATATCTTTTTCTTTGGCACATGGTCTCATTTGCACCTTAATTCAGGCAGAGGCATTTAATAATTTTAATAACCAGATCTTATCATCATTAAGACAAACAAAAGCATTGCCAGTGTTATTTGTACTTCTCCTACCCTAAATTATTATTGCATGGTTTAGAATAGCAGAAAAAATATTGATTATGTTTCAGATTGCAGTTAAAATTCAGTTTGCCAATCTATAAGCCTGCGTATTTTATTCAGTATTCATGGTAATAGTTCAGTGTCTTAGAGTTAATAGGTGTTATGATCAGTTTTAAACAGTGACAGGAGGCTTACATAAATTTCACCTATCTTGATCATAGGTAAATCATCAGATGGATTAATATGATTATTTATAATTGTACTTAAAATATAATAATCCTGATCACCACGTGAGTTTTGCTTCCTGAAATTATTCTACATTCTTGCTGATGTCCATCAACAGTTTCAAAGTATTAAAATATGTCCTGAACGCTCTGAATGGTGCTTGTGAATCATGGTTTTTTGTGAAGAAATGAAAGGGCAGAAGTTATTTTCAAATGTAAACAATTGTTATGCATTTATTTCATTCCTTTATACATCTGTTGGCTTTGGATGTAAGAAGAAACTTTGCTTTCAGCAGTCCCACAGGCATGATTATTACAGGATTTACTGCCTCATGAATAACTGCAACAGCACTTAAGAAGAAAGTCTGAAATGAAAACTCTAGTATAAATAATATAACTGCTGGATATTCAATCCAAATTGAGGATTTTGAAGAGCTGTGTTTTGTTGTTCAGTTAGGTTTCTTTTCCTTAGTTTTTTTGTTCATTTTTGTTTGGTAGGTTTATTTGACCTTGAGAAGTGTAAATGAGCAACTGACATATTATAAAAAGAAAATCATAGGTTGTACCATTAGAATTTGAAGCTGCATGTCCAGGAATCAAATAATTATTTTTCATAATCAGTGCAGGTCAATTGAATTTGGTCTGATTTTCAGTATCAATTTCACTGAAATCTTCAATTTAGACCTGCACCTAAGATTTTCTTGATCTGAAATCTGATTTGTGTGTAGTAAGAAGTCATAAAATGATAATATTTTCTGGGGGTTAAGCTTCATAAAGAAATTACAAATGCAAGCTATGGAATGGTAGTCATCAGAAGAAAGTGGGGGAAATTCCACAAAATCCAAAAGAAGTGGAGTTTCATTTTTCAACATCCAATTTTAGAATGTACATGAACTTCAGGTTGAATACTGATATTGATCAGAAAATCTTCAGGACTGAATTACAGACCTACTCAGTACATTCCCTGCCCCCTTCCTCCCCAGATTGTGGCATGAAGTACAGGAAAGTCACTGGAGAAGATAGCTGTCCTTAAATTGATGTATACTGATTATTTGCTTAAAACAAGATACATTCTCAAGATGAGACTTGCTGATACACATTGATGATTTCACTGGATAAAGGCACTTTAAACCATATTACATTTCAGCAGCATAGGAAGAGTTCATTAATTCTTTATTTTTACCACTTTTCAGTGAGATCATTTTTTTGAGTAAACTACTCCTGAATATGAATCACACTGATAGAATGCAGCAAGTCAGTTATTTCCATTTCTGCTGACATGTGTTGTTAGCCATTTATTAGCATATCATTTAAGTACACTGAGATCTGCTGACATGATTGGAAGATCTGTGTTGTTTCTGTGGGGCAGCTATTCCCTATGTTGGAGATTATTTTCAGTAATTCCTTTTTTGCTTTATTTCCATTGAAACTTGCCACTTCAGCTGTTTGGTGTAAGCAAGCACAGAGGGGGATTACTGTTTGTTTTTCAAGCACACAACACCCTCACTTGCAAGATTAAGTACTTGATTATCCAATAATGTTAACACAAGATATTTTACTCAGCAAATTATTATATTCTGGCACCTGAAAGAAATGACTTTTTATCTTTTCTTTTTTTTTTTTTTCAGATGATGCCCAACTCTAATTGTGGCAACATCAATTTGTATCCAGTATTCTCTCAGATACAGCAGAAAAAAACATTCTGAGTGCAAAAAAAAGGAACTTACCTGACCGCCCATCCCGCTGAAAATCCACATGGTACCATTCACCATCATTCACCTTCTTCTGCAAGGCTTTTATTTTTATAGTACCTGATCCCATGTCTAACAGTAGATAGAGGTGGCCATCAAGCATCTCAATGGCAAAAAAATCAACCTTCACCATCTGTGGATGTTTGGCATCTTTTTGGTGCCTTGGTTTCCCATGACTGAAAAGAATCAGGCCATTTGGCTCAGTTGTACGAAAGTCAAATGATATTGAGCCTGTTTTCTTGGCATTCCACTTTGGCAGGGAGATAAAAGACTCTGGTGTTTCAAATGTGATTGGATCTAAAGTTGCAACATTCTCACATTTAAATGCTACAACCCCATGAATCTTCATTTTAGGATCCCCTTGCTTGGCAAGTCGAGACAGCTCCAACCTGACATCGTTATTTTTATACACAACCTGCAAGCAAAGCAGAGAAGTTACTCGGAGAAACCTGACCATTTTAACCACACAGTTATAATCCTGAATAGGCACATTATTTAGAGGATAATGGGGATGATATATGAATATGATAATTTACATACAAAGATGACAAAATAACTATTTCCATTGAATAATGATTTAATAATTGTTTTTATTAAACCAAACAAAGTTGCTCTAAAAATATCCCTGGAGTGAATTCTAACAATCTGAAAGAATCTACACTTAATTTGTACTATGAGTTGCAAATTAGCTTGTGTGGCCTTGATTAGTTAAAAGCCTTCTCTGCACATCCATTCTGCTATTATAAAAAATTATTAGATTTCTTCTTCCTCTAAACCCTTTGTCACTGTCTTAACTCTTCTGTTCATGTACAGAAAATGTACCAAGGTCAGACACTTCATAATGTAACAACTTTTCAGTTTGTCCTTGGAGCTGAGGAGTAGTATCTTTCATGGAATTCATGAGGCTATATAAGATTGGCCAACTAATATCATAACTACTAAAAACAGGCAAAACCAAGAAAAACTTTTGAGCCCATTCAACTTGATTAAAAAAAAACTCTAACTTATGTATTTTACCCAACCAAAGACTTTTCTGATAAAAATGAAAGACAATATTAGTTTTTAATCAAATTGACCTCTGCAGCAAATATTCTTGCTTCAAGTCACATTTTAACTTGGTCCAAGAAGCCTGTCATGATGCAACCATTTCCCAGGGTTCTAATGTTTATTAGTTCTTTCTCAAATTGCTGCTCTGAGTTATCCATAATACAAGAGCTGAAATGAGCTCCCCAATACCAAAGGCGTACACAAGTGTTTTGTCAATACTTTTAATTGTGCAATAAATTATACACTCAAGCTAAAATACCACTGAAGGGCTGAATACAAAACCATAGCAACAGAAGCTAAAACTTTCCTTTCTCTTTCTAAGGTTAAGCCCTACATTAAAAAGCAATTTGGAGAAAACGCAACAGCTCAGCAAAATCAAGCACTTTGTGCTGAGGCTTCTTCATCTACAGATCTGCACCATTCAGGGCTAGATCATGTCTGGCCCTGATCCAATGTTCCAGCTATGCAGTGTACTTTGGAGCTGTTCAGGGGACCCATCACTGGTTTAGACTTTACATCCCTATTGGGGGTAAGAAAGTGCTTAATGAATACTTAGGATAGAGCTTCTGGAATTAATTTCCTCTGAGACCTCGTTTGAACACACATGAAGTTCACTTTGACACCCAGTAAGGGGAAAACAGCAGATAAACTGCAGAGCTATGCTACTGTTAGAAATCAAATCACTATCACTTACACAATCTAAGACAGCATACCCCACAAGTGATAGCTGCTATTGAAAAATGATGTTTAAAGATAAAAGAAAAGGAAATGAGTGATAGAGTGACATTTTTTTCAATAAGAATTGTGTGCATTCCAATTATATCATTATCCACAATGCAAATAACATAAGACTTGTCAGAATTCTTCTACTATAATAAAATTTATCCTAAAAGTTAACAAATAAGCCTATTTCTTCATTTCATTTCAGAATTGAGTACAAGTACTGTTGTTCCCATGAGAGCTGTGTCTCTGAAGACAACAGATAAACCTCACTGTGGATTTGCTGACGGCAGAAAGGGTACTCTGCTACAGCGACAGAGATAATAGAAATAGAATAGAATTGGACTAAAGCATGATATTAGATAGTAAATTTCCATATTTCCATTTATCAAATACATCCACAAGACCTGAGATTTCACAGACTGTGCAAAGGAGTTTAGAAATCAGCACGTGCAAGTGACCTCCCTTTGGGGCGGCTTTCTGTCTTTAGAGTGAAGAGGAGAAGCCAGAAGCCTGGGAGGTTACTTAGGGATATCTGGTCTCAAGAAGCACTGACCACTTTCTATGGCAAGAAGGATTTTGGATAGCTCCCATTTCTTTTGTGGAAGTTACAGGGCAACCATTCTAGATTAGACTGAAAAGAATTAAACACTGCCAGAGGACGTAATAAAACAGGAACAAATGGTCTTTTATTAGAGCTAAATCCTGTTTGGTGACAATGAAAGTAAATACAGCAACAAAGAACATGAGAAGATCTTTTTAAATTGACTGCTGAACAAGAGCAGGTTCCAAAACAAGGCGAATAAATTTACAAAGATAAATTATTGTTCATGGACAAATCAAACTGTCCAACCTTAATGAAACTGGTTGACTGAATATTAAAATTAGGAATTAATAGCTTTGTTAAAAAACTCAGCAGACTAAAAGAAAGCTAGGTTTTCCTTGAAGTCTAAAACAGCTTACTATGATCTGAAGTCATTTGCCAAGTCAGAAATAACAATTTCAAATAAATATTGTTTAAGAACATAATGGACAAAGTGAAATGGTTTTCTCAATAACTTGTCACTAGCTCTTTAATTAACTTAATGTTTAATATATGAAGGAAACATTGCTAGAACACTTTAGTAACAGTGACAAATATTGTCAATTTTATACCACCAATATTAAAACCCTCTTGGAATCCCTAAATATTTTAAATGAAAATTTTGTGCTTCTGTATTCCACAACTGAAACGTCATAGCTACTGAGAAGCAAATGACTGCATTTTATTCCATACGTTGTGGGGAAACTTGAATAAAGCCTATACCTACTTTTTAGAATGCATATGTTCTAAGTTTTTTAATGTGCCTATGTTCATTTACTAAATGGAAAATTTTGAACTGAATTATCATGGATAATTAGTAATAAAACAGGATTATATGAACCATAACTGAAAAGACCTGCAAACTATTAACTGAACATAGCTTGCATTTGGGAGCCTGTTTCCTGGTGTTATGCTGAGATTCTTACCCCTCTCCCTATCCATGAAAAATGTACTCAGTCATCAGTGAAGTACAGAAGAAAGGAGAAAAGCAGTACGTTCACAGAAATTAGTTGTCATTAAATTTTGCAAAAGCCACTGAACAGTACAGAAAAATTCTGAGACTAACGTCTGCTTTATAACTCATGATGGTACATGCTTCAGAAACAACAGACTCCAGGGTACAAATAACTTACTGATTTATCCATTGATTTTGCCTTTTAATTTTTTTCTTTTGCTTCTGGGCACATAAGGACAAACATGCTTTTAATAGGGCTTATATTATCTGCTATTTCCATCTGAGGCACACAGCAAATAACGTTAACTCAGTACATTCTCCTTCCTTTAGGGACACGGATCCACAATTACTCAAGTGAAGGGAATTTGCAATGGAGAAATATGGGAGTCACATTCCTCTTTACTCCCACACAACCCACCAGTCACTATCCTGGCATTCACTAGGTTGGCCCTGGGTTTTAGCTTGCTCTTGCACTCACTTTCATATCTGAGCAACAATCGAAGTTTCCTGCACATGAAACTGCCAGCCCTCAGGGAATTGTATCATGCCATTAAGAGCACCTTGAATTTGTCTTGTGTTCACTCTGTTCTTTCCTGTTAAGAGCAAGTTTCAAGACCTCAGTCTTTAAAATATATAATTACCTCATTCTTGGAAACTGCAAAAGGTCACCTAAACTCCCCAGAAAAATGGAACAGTTAGCAATTCCCTGCATAATTTCCAACCAAGCTATCCAAAGTGAGAAACAAATGTATGTTCTAAGAGAGACAGGGCAGAACATTTTACAGTCAAGATACAGGCTTCCTTTGCCACCATTTAGGCCAACCACATGCTGGGTAACTTAAAATATCACAGGGCTGTGTCTTAACAAGCAAGTCTGGCTTTGAGACAGCAATTATTACCTTTAACTCAGCACTCTCTTTAATGTGGTCTGTGGTCATCTTGTAGCACAACCTAAATTAATTCATGCTTCCCAAAGATATATCATGTATAGCTTTTTCTGCAAGTCAGGGCACTATTACGCAATGAACTCCAGAAGTGTAAAGAGGTATAAATCTATGAATGACCTTGAGAAAAGGTGAAGAAAAGGAATTCATACTAGGGATGTATCCTAAATCTGTAACTGTTTAATTAGCGAACTTAAAAGTAAAATAAGAAAAAAAAGAAAATAAACAGAACTCTATCCACTCTTTCTACTGACTCTATCCCATGAGATTTAGAACCATGAAAGGTGTGAAAGAATCTAGGTTGAAATACTATTTTCAATTGAAAGTGTGGCCCTTATTATGAATGAAGAAAGGTCATTACACTTAAATATTTTAAAATACTGACCACCTCTGCCGGCAATAGCTTTTCAATCACTGTGATTAAAAATTCTTTAAATTATAATGAAGCACTTATTTCAAATTAAATTACATTCTTAAAAACAAAGATGATCCTCAAGAAGCTGATCACATCACCTAATTTTCAGCATCTAGGTTTCCTTGAGAAGCAAAGAGAACCCAGGATTTCAGAGCCCCTACCACTATGACCTTGCTCCAAAGAACTTGTCTATTTACTCAACTGGGAGATGAGGTAAAATGTTTTTCTATTGCAATTCAATTCAAATGCAATTTGAGTAAATGGATGAACTCAATATCAAAATCTGTTAAAAACTGGATGACATAAATCTTTGTTACCATAGAACAGAACTTTCAAATTTTTATATTTCCATTAAGCCTGTATCACCTGTGGCATATAATGACAGATAATTCTCCAAAATGGAGATTAATATCACCCTAAAGGGCTCAGGTAGGTGCTGCAAACCTACAGCTTTCCCCTGAAAAGTGGTGTCAGCAGGAGGGAACTTGCTGATGTCAGAAGCTCTAACAATGGGACTTACAGTAAGGGATGCCTAAGGCAATATTTTCAGCTTGCTTTGCCAGCCACTAAAATTTCCATGATCACTGAGAACGACCTGGTGCACACAGCATCACATTCCTCAGAAATCCAACTGCAAAACTGACCACAAACAGTTATCATGTACTTTTTTGGCACTTGCTGTATGGTTTTGAACTAATCTGGGAACGTCAGCTTCTCACAGGAGGCTTGTCATTTTGCTAATATGCTTCCATGCATTTTCAAGCTCCAAAATGAACGTATCAAGGAAAACAATAAACCACAGACTATTTACACAAAACTTAAGGAGCCCAAATTCAAATGTTTGCAGCGGGGTGCGTTTTTGAACACAATGTGAAAGAATATGACATGGATGACAACAGTAATTCAAGCTTCTACATCATAAATCAGCTCTGTTTTCTGAACATCGAGAAGAAATTAAGGAGTGCATTGAATGCTCCAAGGGAATAACTTATTCTTACTCAAGTTAAATGGTTTTCATTCTTGTGAGGGCAACATTTGTGCAAATGTGGTGGTGATAGTAGTGTGGGGCATTTAGAAAGGGGATCATTGAGCACCAAAATAAAACCCAGGTATCACTAGAGTCTTACTAAGCGGGAGGTAAGCCTAAGGACAAAAGGATAAGGTTCCATGGTATGGACACAAACACCTGGAGAAAAGATCAATTAATATGGTCTGGGAAACTGAGCTGCAAGAATCATCTCAAAAAGCCCCTTGACTTAATTGATACAAACAACAAACAAGCAAAAAATAACAGAAAAGCACAACAGTGCAACAAAGTCCTTGGAGCACATATCTGGGAGTTTCACATTCTGCTCTTCTTTCTGTCCAGTCTGAGCATCCAAAACCACAGAATGCAAACAGATCACACTCAAACTTTCGAAAAATATAAAATGGGCTTTTGCAAGGCAAACATATTACCCATTCAGTATGATTATGTGTTTTCTTCTGCTTTTTGTTGTGCTGTTTATAGCTTTATATATAACAAGTAGATTTTTCTAAATCAGACATTATCTCCACTGACTACTTTG
Organism: Bombycilla garrulus; assembly: GCA_013400315.1. NCBI lineage: Eukaryota > Metazoa > Chordata > Aves > Passeriformes > Bombycillidae > Bombycilla > Bombycilla garrulus. The sequence continues at coordinate 997,925 of VXBU01011338.1, read as the reverse complement.
GCCTGAGGCAGAAAGAAGAAAACCATTATAATAACTTGTGTTAGCAAGTCAGGACCAGTAATCCAGGGATTTGGGGTTAACCTGCACCTAAATGCCTCACAGAGAACTTAATTTTGCCTTGTTTCTCTGTAAATTGGATATACCATCTCCTCACAGGGCAGAAACTTGCTGGAAGACTGAAGTTTACATTACCAGCACAAAATATAGTGAAGCTTCATCCAAAAATCAGACACATTTACACATACATTTCCTATAGGGTGTCAACCCTTCATTTTCTTTTTAAGAAAAACATGTATTACATAGTTCTGACTTTCTAGTCTGCAAATACAGAGTCCAGAGCCCACTGATCATTCAGATAAAAAAACAATATGCAGCCAATCTGTTTTAAAGCGGCACACAATAAAAGGTGATCTTGAGTAATCCATGTCACAAGGTGAACACAAAAGCATAGCATCCTATGCCCTGAAAATGCACTTGGCAAGTGCTTTAATGCCACACTACATGGCTAACTAAAGACAACAAACTTGTGATGTTTGTTGTTCCTGTAACTAAGCAGCATGGACATTTCCTGTACTACCCCTCCTTAAAATAACAGGATACATTGCACATCATGCATTTGGAAAACTTCTGTTTACACAAAGCAGGCATACTTAATGCACACAAATTTATACTCTATTTAAATGGCTAATTATCATATCCCTGTAAATTCTAGGAAGGAAAATCGGTACAAAAAAAAAAGAAAGCTAAAATTACCATAACCACAGGGAATTTCACTAATTTCAATAGCACACCTGTACTTCTACTGTAGACTGAAAGCCATCATTCTCCTACCCCAAAATAATGATGTAAAATGAATTTGGGGGGGAAGGGGGGATGGGAGGGGGACAATTAAACGGAACCAGGAAAACACAAACTCAAAAGAACCCTCACAATTCAGTACAAAGCAGATGTATTAATTACTCCAAGGCAATAAAAAGGTTGTTAATGGATACATACATCTGTAGAAATAAAACTAGTACTGACAGAAACAAAATTATAGGTATATTGTGATGTGAATTTAGACTCCATGTGCAGTATGGGGAAGTCACCTCAGTTTAGTGCATGTCACCTATGTCCAGAAGTAATACAGCCATGACAGTTCATCTTCTAGGCCAACTCGTCTTTTCTGCTGGAGTTTTGACTTGGATACCAGAGGTGTTTGTTTCTTTTCTCCCCTATTTTGACTGCCCAAATAGAGACATTTTAAGGGGATGCCAGAAAATGCCTTTTTATGTTCTGAGTTACTGGAATATCATTTAACACGATATATTGGCAGACCTTAGGAAAAAAAGAAAATCAACTTTTCTTTCTAATAATGTTGATAATGGGATTGTTATGTTTCTCACCCTGCTGTGGACACAAGTCTTTTGAAGATCTTTTTTCCCCTCTTCAATAGACTATTTTGCTATTCTCTGTACGTCTTGCTGTCTGCTGCCAGACTGCTAAATGTTTCTGACTGTGGTTGCTATGCTTTCTGTTTTTAAGAAATGGGTTCAAGTTTCCTTTCCTTTCCTTTTTTTTTTCTTTTTTTTTACTTCCCATGGCAAGGACTCATAGAAATTTCTTGGCAACAGCTAAATTGCAGAGTTTAGGGGCAAGTTCTACAAAAGCTCTATTGGCTCCCTAGTAAAGATAAAGCCTTTACCAAGACATAAGTCATAAAATAAAACCAAGAAAAACAGGAACCACCAAAAGGAAAACAAAATGTATTATTTAAGGCAAAAGCAGCTTTGCATTAATATATTATGTAAAGTCTAAGAAAGAAAACAAATTATATGCTACCTCTAATGACTGTTTGGGAAAGGAAAGGACTAGAGGAGACTCAATTGTCATGCTGGATTTCAGCTTCTTCCTTTTCTTTCTTTCACAGTGCAGTAAGTTACTTAAGACTAATTCTGCAGCAAAGTCAGAAATGTGCTGCTTTTCCTCTTTCTCCATTAACCATTCTTACCCAAGATCAAGAAAAAGAACCCTTTATGGACTAGAAGAAAGAGGGACCATAAAGCAGAACATAATCATTACCATTTGTAGGGTTCAAGGATTATTTCTTTAGCATAATATTCATTATATGCTAGAATTTCCCTATCTTTAGCACTTAAAGCTTTAAATTCAAGGTCAGAAAATAGAGAAGCAAATAATGAAAAATATGCAAAAAATTAATGTTCTAAGGAACATCTCAACTCAAGTGCATTTGAAGGCAACATGACAGATAAAATCTGACTTGCCTTTCATTAGGGTAGGAGTCATATGAATTAAAAATGGAAGTTGTCACAAAAAAAGAGAAAAATAATGAGTCTCAAATTAAAAGCTAAAATGAACTCAACACAATTTAAGTAGGGGAGGTCAGGGTTCTGAACACAATCTGACAGAGACTTATTAAAAAAATTCAGTTACCAACACACCTAACCCTGGACACCTGAAATATTTGAACAAGCATTTTTTTTCCATATTAGACATGATTGAAAACATAGGAAAAGAACTGTAGGCTTCAAATTAAATACAGAATGTCAATTTCACATATCCTTTGGTGAAATGAGGGAGGATTATTCCACCCCTCACTAGATTTCCTTCAGCCTCTCCTGTAAGTTTTTTAGTAGCTGCCAGCTCATGACTCTTAATTTATTATTCTTTCAGAATAATAAACACCCAGTTTGCTTTTTCTTCCTCTTCTCTCTCACCTGTATAGGTTACTCCAGCCACCAGCTCAATAGTTGGCTCTTGGCTCTGGGTGTTTTTAGCTGCTCTCTGGTTTGGACTCATCTTGGTTTCCCAATGCCTGGTTTGAAAGAACCTTCTGTTCCACTGAGGGGAAAATGGCTCTCTTTTATGACATTTTGGCCAGCTTCCATTTAGAAACCTCATTCCCTCTCAGCTCTGTTGGTTGACTATTGGCTCAGTGAATTTGGCTATTTGTTGAAAAGCTGTGGAAACTTTGCTTCTCCCATTCTGAGAGCCAGCACAGCTCTTCCCCCTTAGCTTAACAGCTCTCTGATTTTGTGAGATATTAATTTAGTAATAATTTATGCAGTTGTCAGCTAAATTCTGCTCTACTAAGATGGGCTAAATAGTTTAAAAATAAAAATGAAAATCAAATTCCCACCCATTAACTATACTGGGTGCATTCCTAAAAGATGTCCAGGAAAATCCTTCCCCACCTTCACCTAAAATTTCTTCTGAATCCTTTTAACATATCCTTTAGCTCTCCAGTAATGCAACATGAGCAACTCTCCATACCTGTGTTTTGAAACCATCTTTGCCTTCTCAGATACCTGTGATGATTGGAAGGTAAGTTTTCTGTGGTATTGTAATTGTAACACAAAGGTACCAAACCACCACATGTTACTCAGAGGCAGCTTTTCCTTCACCAGTGCTCAATGACAGAGAGGTACAGCTCGAGGCTGCTGCCACTGCCCTCCTTTGCAGCTGGTCCTGTGCTCACATTCCTTTCCTCAACAGCCTATATTTTCTGAAATGGCACATGAAGAAACAGCTCTCACGCAGAGAAGCAAGAGGAAAAGCAGGGCTCTTCCGACAGGGCTTAGAAATCTGATCTGTATAAGTCCACAATGCGTGCAGCTAAAAGCATACAGAAAATTTCAAAAAAATAATAAATTAAAGGGATATTTCTACGGCATCTCATTTTTATTTAAAGCCATCTCTAACCACAGTCTACCGGTGGGTCAGCTTTATATTAATAAATTTTGTTGAGGTTATAGCTGTCTCCAACAGAGACTGGCTGAACTAATTAAAATTAATTACTACTGTAATGATAAGGAAGAGGGATGTGTTATTTGATTTTCAAGACACAGCATCTCATTGCACTGAGAGAAGGCAACAGAGCACAGGTAAGTATGGTGTTTAAAGGTTCTGATTCTGCTTGATGACCTCCAAGCCTGAGACTTTAGGGTCAGCTTAATGTTAAAGGAATGTTAGACAAAACAATTTACTTTTGGTTTGGTACTGAGCTAGAGGTCCTCAGCCCCAAGCCAAATCAATTCTTCTGAGAGATAATCAGAAAAAAACACATAATACTACAAGAGTGTTCATTTAAGAAGATTCTAGAAGAGCAGCTTGCCATAGAAAATGAACTGCCAACAAGTACCCTTACGCAAGTTATTGCAGCCTATTGCAATTTAACACAATTTTAAACTTTTAGAAGTATATTGTTCTGCAAAATAATTTTGATTATGTAAATGTGCCTGTCAAAATAAACACTCTTCAGGCTTCTGTTTTTTTTTTTAAATAGGTGTGAAGAGAGCTAAGTCTGAGTAAAGGGTAGACAGCGCAATTAAACGTTTACCACTTCCCTATGTCATTGGGTACATCAAATTGAGTATCTCAGCAATGCTCTGACATTTGTTTTCACTGTTGGGGTTATTATTTTTTTTTTCATTTCAAATAAATACTTCAATTTAAAACTAAAACATATTTTGAAATGTTCTCAAATACCACTTCAGAAAAGTGAGAGGAAAATCAGCTTTTCCTTGGACAAAAGTGTCAGGCAAAAATGATTTTCTGTTTTCCCTAAAATACTTTCTTGGGACTACACATGGCATGCGCTGAATTATACATATATATATATTAAACAAAATTAATAAAGGGTATACATGAAAATAAAATAAAGAATTAAGGTAGCTACATCTATGGTAGTAACTATTGCTTGTGTTTATTTCAGCACAACTCCCTTTCACACAACAATAAAAGATTATGCAAAGAGTTGTAGCATTCATTTTCTTTGGAAAAGTTTGACAAGATTACTTTCAAGATTCTGCTCTCTGTAGTGGGGCCTTAGTCTTGCTGACGTGACTTGTACTATTTAATGATTGTGAAAAAACCTTCTATTTAAGGGCTAACTCAGGATTATTTAGCAAACAGCTGATGATGTCTAATAAAAGCTTTAATTCAGGAGCAGATAAGAGATAAGGCAAAACTCAATGCAGTGTGGGCCTCATGACTATTGTACCCACAGAGAAAAAAAGTGATTACCTTCCAATAGAAAAAAATGAATAGTCTCATTCTGACTGAAAAATTGATTTGAATACTATATTTTATACATATATATAAAAATACTGTGAAAAAAATACTTGTATTAATCCTAATGTATACCAGGACATATAAGCTGTGTGTGCCTGTGTGATGCCAGCAGAAGCTGGCAGGGCTCTTGCACTGCTTGCACTGGAGTCAGACCCATGGCACCATTCAGTCTTTGAATGTGTTTGGCTTTCAAACAGGTTCACAGAGATGAAAATTACCAGGAGGCTGACAGGAGACACATTGCTCTCAGAAATCCTAACATTAATAATTTGATCTTTGGCCCCTAGCTGAGTATGACAATACACTTTCAAAGTACAAGTTTAGCAACTCAAATTCCTAGCAGCCTTTGATATTAATAATCTGACTCAACAGATACATCAGTCTCTGGGCATGATTTTTGCTGTAATTCACATTATTTCTAAATCAGTCTCACAGAAATGACAAACTTGACAAGTCTAATGCTTTCTAACAACTTCCTCTGAGTATGTACAAAAAGAAAGGTTGGCATAGTGATTAATGTGATTTATTTTGACTTGGAGTTTCTGCTCTTACCCATTACTGAATTGGAGATTGCAAAACACTACCTTTTTCATCTCTATTATTGGCGCAATGGATTGCATCATAGACTATTACCACTAAACCAGGACCAATTTCCAAAGCATCTTAATGTACCAAATATTTTTCTTTTATTTCTTTGGGCAGAGAAAAAAAAAACAAACACAAAGAAATAAAAACCTCTCAAACAAACAAACAAACAAAAAACCAAAAACCTAACAAAATAAACCCTACTCTCTCCTCCCCCCAAAAAAAGAACAAAACAAAAAATGTGCTCCTGCTCATCTTTGTTATATTTATTTAGCTGAAATAACATCAGAATTGTTCTCACCAGCTTGATTATATCAGCATTTCAGTTCTTGAAACTGATAGTAATGGAACCCTCAAATGTAGATATAAAAGAAGGATTTCTGCTAATTTTAAGATGTCAGACATACTGGGTATTTTGTTTACATGTTCACAGCTGAGCCAAAATACTGAGGCTTTTAATCACATAAGTCACCTCACTGAATTTTCAATTTTATAGTTCTCTTCCTAGGCATAACCCTATAATTTGCAAGTTTGAAGATACCTGAGCTGTTCATGTAACTAAAGAAATAACAAATAACTAAAGAAATAACAAGCTAAAATTCTCAGTTGTTATCAAAATAAGCATTTTAAGACTGGATATACCTCTAGAGCTGCAAATACCTGAAAAACTGACTTGACTACGGTCTTTTGAATGAAAGAATATGCTCTCTTGAGCATGCTAAAACACTGAAATATTTAGGTAATTGACTTACTAACAGGTTTACATATTTTTAAAACCATTTTGATTATTACTAAAAGTATGCTAAACATGCTTTAGGAAAAATTGGTGGAAACAACATCCTAGCTTTCAGCAAAACATACTGAAACAATTGTAAAAAAGTTTAATAACTGTATTTTTAGTTTGAAAATTAGATGATACTGGGATTGGTTCAATAGGCACATACGGATCTTTATATTTCTACAAATCATGTTCATTAAAATGTTTTAAAGCATACATTCAATCTTTACTATCTGGAAGTAAAGAAATAATTCTTGTCTCACTATTGCTTTCAAGCTGTCCAGTTAAAACTTGAAAAATAGGCACCATCTAAATGGCAAAGCAGCATCTCAGTCATCGGTAGCTTTTACACATATGAAATTCCTTGGAATAAGTCTTGGAAAGAGAACATTTATTTCATGGGGTCTTTTTCCTCTGCAGAAGTATAGATTTTATATTAAAATAAGCCCTCAAACTAACAGAACAAGCAGAATCAAATTATCTAAATCTTGTCTTATTAGGAATTAATATTAGAGAATATGCTGAGTTGGAAGGAACCCATCAAGATCAAGGAGTCAACTCCTGGCCTTGCACAGAACACCCCAAGGGTCACACCATGTGCCTGAGGGCATTGTCCAAATGCTTCTTGAGCTCTGTCAGGCTGGTGCTGTGCCCACTGCCCTGGGGAGCTGTTCCAGTGCCCAGCCACCCTCTGGGTGAAGAACCTTTTCCTAGTACCCAGCCTAAACCTCCTCTGACTCAGTTTCCTGCCGTTTCCTCATACTCAATTGCTTTTGCTAGTGTCTCTAAAAGCAGAACCTCATCTGAAAAAGCACAGAACAAATCTGCCAACTCCTGACAGATTTGTCAGACATTTCTCCAACAGAAACAGCAGTGGTAAATATCTTGTGAGCAAGGGTTGGAAGAACAGGAAGCTGACATCTAGGAGTTCATGCTTGTCGATTTTACCAGCCAATCATGGACTCTGATTATATGTTACAGTATTACGTTCTCACAGAACTTTATGATCTTATATTTTATTATAATACACCATCAAATCTCTGTTGCTAATATATTATATCCTTAGTTAACATGCAAGAAATCACAGGAATAAAGTCCACTTAAGTCCACTTACTTTCTATGTTCTTGGATCAAAAGACCTTAAAAAGATTAGCATTTCCAGAAAGGGAAAGAGAACCTTGACTAAAGAAGTGGAAAATATGGGCAACCAACATCTAAACATCACTCTCAAACAAGGTTTGCAGCCTTACAATTTCCAGGAAAATGGCATTTTGAGAATTTCTGGTTTATGATTCTGGAGGAGCAAGACTCACCAAAATCTTCCTGCCAGGTTTCAGATGCTTTTGTCAGTTTATTGGCTGGCTCTTGAAATCCAGTCTGCATTTTGCAATCTTTTTAATTTGCCTTATCTCACAGAGAGCAAAATATTCTGGCTTTTCCCCCCAAATAGAGTGACAGATGAAATATACAGAAGTATTTTCTTTTCAAAAATTTTCTTGGAACAGCTTTTCCTCTATCTTGCATATTTCAATTTTAATCCTGACGTTGCTGAGTTGTGCTGAATATTTAATTTATGCTAACCTGTCACTTACTTTTTCCCCCCCATCTCTATAGGTATGAATATTTATGAACAAAACAGTAGCTGACCTGCATTTGTATCATCTGAAAAACAGATGCCCTTTGCAAATGGAAGGAGAAGGGAGGAAGACAAAAATTTCTTTTTCCATCTTCAGAGCACAGAATAAGCACTCTCCATAAGAATGGCATTAATGGGAAGGAACATGTTGTTCCTTATGGTAATTATTTTAAGCATCCCATCTAGAGGCTCAGGAAGCTCAATTATTTCCAAGTCTGGCATGGGCAGAGTAAAAAGAGCGAGGAAAAGACACGAAAAAAATAGACACAATCTGATTGACCACTCAAGTCCACATCAAGGGACCAAAACTTCATGAGCACTTTTCATTTCTTCCTCTTAGATACTTCTTGAAAGTAGAAAGGAATAATAGAACCTGATAACTCAATACACATCACTTCCAGCCCCCACAGCAGGAGAGCAACATCGAAAGTTTGTGAACATTGAGGGCTATTCAGTATCAATTGAGTGTCCTTCCCACTGGTGTTTCAAAGGGTAAATATTCAGGACATTGCATGCATTGAAGAGGAAGTAATAACTGAAATGCTTGAAAAGTCCCTGTGATGACCCACTTCTCTGGGCCCCTGAATTCCCCAGTCTCCAATCATTCCATCCAGTTTATGCCCATGCAAAGCATCCAAAAACCTTGAAGAAATATTGTCACATCTGGGAGACAAAGTGCTCTTTCTGAAGGTCACGTCTTTTAAGGAAGTATACTCCTACCACCTTCTGTGATCATTTCCTCTGAATCCTTCCAAGCGACATACTTTTGAGATAATATTAGTACCCATAAAACTTACAGGTTTTAGAACTGTAGAAAGAAAAATACTAGGAATAAAGGATAAAACTCAGGTCACAGTGAAATCATATCACTGGGTTTTTAAGCTTCCAGAACTCCCTCCTCACACACTCCATGTGGCAGAACACAAACATCCTACATTTTTCACACTTCCTGATTTCTTCCTCCTCTTTAAAACATTTTATTTCATGGAAGTGTAATGAATAATGTATATAAAATACTGTTATGAGATATTGATTTACTAAGTCTGTGATGAACACAAGCTTACTATGATCTGCTGAGTAGGGTGAGTGGGAAACATTATAGAACTACTTTCAATGAGAAAAAAAAAATCCATAACTCATCTCTAAACGATTCACAGAAATTACTTGTAGCAAACCTATTAAGTCCTCTAGCACAGCTCTCCAAGAAGAGCCTGCTTCCCTGCAGAATAGCTTTTGCTTCTTTATAGAATCTACTCTGAAGTATCTCAGCAAAGACTGATACAGGCCTTTTACCAATGCCTTTAGGAAAGTGCTTCACAACATAATCTATTCTCACTGTCAATCATTTTTTCCTAATATTCATCCAATCTAAATTTTTACTTTAGGAAGCCCATCACATTACTCCCCTTGTGCTTCTGTGCTTTAGCATTTACACTCTTCAAATATTTATAGTTATTGTTAAGGAAAAAAACAGACCTTTTCCCTCAGCATATCAATTTCTGTGCCTGAATGCTGTTGGTCTTCCTTGGAGTGCTTTATTGCTTTACACAAGCCAAATAACTGTCAGAGAAACTAATATTTGCTGTTGCTGGACAAAAACAACCCAGAAAACTTCTTTCCCCATCACACAGTTTTCTATAGTTTTCTGGGAGCAAATATTCACTGCTGTTACATAACAAAAAAAAGATTTATGGAACCAAATGTTCCAATTAAGGAATACAAGCACCTAGGTATTTTACAGGGAACAAGAAACCCAAAACTGCACATATAACCATTTTGGATACCTGATCCTAAGCCCAAATGATGGTTAATAAATACACTGTAATAACAGAACACAACATAAAATCAAAGTACCTTGGATGAAAGGTAATCTTTCCATTCTTATTTCAAATGCTTCAAAACAGATGCTTTAGAAAGGAAAATTACCTTTGTTTCCCCTCTCCTTTTTCTCTAGTGCCTCCTAACTGCTTTGAAGACCCAAACTGAGCAAAACTTATCCTGCATCTTTCACACATCAGAGACTGATGCCTAAAGTTTTAGCTTTCATATTTTCCAGATTCTGTACAGTATTAGTATACAACTCTGAACTTCATATAATGTGTTAGCAAGTTCTCTTCACAGTTTAGTCTGACAAAACAATCCTTTTCCAGCCTGAGAACCAAGGACACCGTTGCAGCTTCAAAACCGAGAAAGTGTAAACAACAGAGAATTGAGGAGAGCAATCTGGGAGGATGGGACTTCATAACCTGAAGCTGTAATTGTATACATAAAGCCAGTATATAAATGGAACAAAACATAAGAGTGAAAACTCGTGACGTGCTGTCCATCTTGGGTAGAGCCACGACCAGGCTGTTGTATTGCCCAAGGTGCATCCTTTGAAGGCCTTTTAATAAATTCCTACTTTATTACTTTAACACTGTCTAGCCTCTGTTTTAGGTAGCCTGTCAAGACATCAAGATCATGGTCTATCATGATAGTTACTTGAAAAATTTAAGTCTTTATGACCAATATTTTCTCCTAGATTTTCTCCAATCTGCTTTCCATTGGAAGTGCACATTGGAATAGATCTCAGAAGATCAGCTAATCTAATGTTTTATGGAGAGGGAGCCTGAGATTACCTAGGACACAGTGGCATCATGAAAACTACCAGCAGTGGGAATTCCACAGTGTTCCTGGGGAGGTTATTCCAGTGACTAATCTCATTTTACCAAATTCTTTTCCTTATATCAATATAAAATCTCTTCTGGTACAGTGTGCACTCATTGCTCCTTGTCCATGGGAATAAGGTCCTTCCAAGGAAGGACGATATTGGTCCCTGTGAAGAAAGAGCATCTGTCCTCTTTGTAGCTATTTTAGGTACTAGAACACTGTGATGAGGTTCCCAAGTCTTCTCTTTACCAGGGAGAAAAGACCCTACACTGCTTCAGTTTTTCCTCTTGGGGTAAATCATTCAGCTCTTCTGCTCATCTTCGTGACACTTCTTGGCACCCTCTCCAGTCTTTCTATATATACATACAACTTCTGAAGCCTTTGATAATCATCTCTGTAAAAGCTGTTCTGAAGAATTCATATTTATGTTCCTCCTCCATTCAGAAATGTCACATTTGACTTCACCTTTCAAGTATTTATAACCACAGTGAGTTTTGGAGACTTACAGTTCTTGACATGATCTAATTCTCAATTTCATCTTCTCCATTAAAGCTGTTATAAATATTGGCTTTTCATATAACATCCTTTCAGCACAACTGAAGAATTCCAGAAGTTCATTTACTTCTAAATCAAACTTCTTTTTTAAACCTCAAGATAAACACACTCTGTTCTTAATTATTCTATCAAAATATACTGATGCTCCTTGATTTTGAAATTATTTTTTCACTGTTCTTTATCCTCTGTGATTATTTTCTGTTCCTCCTGAAATTGCAGCCTTAAATTAATCAGTAAATTGCATTCATTTCTGACATGAATTCACTTTTTGGTCATTAATGATATAGTCCTCCAATTTTCCCCATTTTCAATTACTTTCATGTCAGCAAGAAATGAACTCAGGATGTCTCTTTTGGGATCCCCTACTTTCCATTCAACGAGTCTGACTACTCTGTAATTTATGAATTTCCTTGCTAATTTGCTGAAAGTGCTACTCAAAAGAGATGCAGGTAGTTAAAAATCTCCCATGAGTATCCTTTTACATGGAGTATCTTCAGAAGAGACAGAATTTCTTCAGCACCACTTAAAATATGCCTAATGTTTGTTTTGCTTTGTTTATATTTCTTCACAGGAAAATTATTCAGCAGTTTCCTAGCAAGGTGAGTGTTTTTAAATATTATGGCAACCCATTTACTTGCTCCATTTCCATTTCCCCTATACAAATTATGTTACAGTAATCTATACTGATGTCTATTAAAAAATTACCTCATTAAGTTCATCTGAACCCACTAATGGATTCCACATACACTTTCATAGGAAACTCACTTGCACTTTCTGGACATTTTCTGTATGCTCAGCACAGGTGTTTCATGGATCTCTCACTTTTACTGGGACAGTCAGTGTATAGGTCCAGTTATCTCTTTAAGCAACATGACTGTATTTCTTGGCTACTTTAAACACCACATGACAAGTGCCACAGGATTTGATTTCTGGAAGCAAGTAATACTTATTCTCACATATTTTCACATTATTCATGTATATTACTTTAGTCACTCCTCTTAGCCTGAAAGATATTAAAGTGCCATAAAATAATTATAAATAAATTTGCCATTCAATACAGTCTGATCACAGACTAAAGACGATAAGATCTTTTGTCAAAGCATCAGTCTGTAAGATTTTCCACAGTTGTCTTGATATAGTTCCTACTAAGATCAGCAGAAGTTAGTGGTAATTACATCAGCCTGGAAATAGGGATAATTAGGTGAGAATCTGTGTATTAATTGACCTAGAAGATGCAGGAAAAAACAACTGAAACAACTGAACTTTGAAAGTGCATACTTAAAACCCAGTGGTTAAATCAGCATAATGGACCCAAACTCTAGTTGTATTTATATTAGCATTTATCAGCTCACCCTTCAGGAAACACAGATGTACTTTGAATAGAAATTGAAGCCTTCTAATTTAAAAGGAACCTAAATAGTCTAAATACCTCTGGAAAAATCTTGTATGCTCCTGATGGATTATTAGCTAAACATTAACATTTTGTAGTGAAATCTGCACAGAAGAAGGATATTAAACTTTAAAAGAAAATCGTGATAACGAAGGAACAGAAAAGTTAGAGAAGATACAGAGAAGAGCAGCAATAGTGACCAGAAGACTGGAAAACATGGTCCTCAGAAAAAATAAAAAGGATTAAAAAGAATGAAGTTAACAAGGAGGTGGAAAAATGTCACAGTGCAAAAGTACCTATATACAGCAGGGAAATAATGCAGGTAACACAGAGCCCAAACACAAAGGAAAATAAAATGAAAATAGATCAATTCAGGTATGAAGACACCTATTCCACCATTTCGCTGCAAGAAGATTTCCTGTGACATGAGGGAGATTCTATAGTCCTATATGTATATAAATAAAATGTGGGACAGGGAAAATAGTACAATGGCTATGGTATTTGAGAAAAATTAGTTCAGCCAAACCCAATGACCTATTTTATACAGGAAGCCACGTTAGATTATCAGTGTTCCTTGAAAACTGTGACAGTTGCGATTAATAGGAGATTACAGAATAGGGACAATCTTCAAGACTATGAGTGTCAAGATTCCATTTAATTTTTGTATGGATATAAGGGGGTCAACAGAGCTACGGAAGTCAATTCACTTGCTTAGTGTTAGCTGAACAAATCACTGCTTCCTACTGAAGCCCTGTGCATTTTTCTGCAAGTAACAAGATAATCCAGTTTCATAATGATATGTGGCTTCAGCCATCCAAGGTCCAAGGATTTCATAGCATTTTTCAGCCTGGAATTATCCTTGCATGTGATACACTGTAGGCGTCAGGAGAAAAGAAGCCATCAAGGGTTATGGTACCATCCAACATTCTGCAAAGGCACACAAGAGCTTCGCGAGCCTTGGAAACCAGCTTGACACTTGTATGTTGAAATTTCAAGAACAGAAATTTCAGACAGATTCCTCATGACCATAGCATCTCCTTAAACATGAGCATCTTGTTTATGATTTTTGAGTATGATGTGTTAAAGGCAGCTTTGGTTTTGCACTGAGGAAATCAATGGAAGCATCTCCATTTTTAGAGTGGTGGCAGGGCCAACCCAAATTAAGATCAAGTGGTGAATTACAGAAATAACATAAATAATGTAATTGATTCTAAGGGGAGGTACATGAATGATATATCAAGTTACAACTTTTATTGATAACAATTAATTCCTGGGCATATATCCATAGAAGCTCTGCCCATCCTGTGCTAAATCTTAGTCTACCAGCCAGCAACCAAATTTTCTTGCCAAGGATTCACTCCTGCTAACACTAGATTCTCACACTGGCAACATAAATCAACCAGTGTAAATTGGAAAGCTGTCCTGCTTTCTAAAAAATTGAACAGAAACCCCCTTCGAAAAAACAATCTCCTTTAATTCAGAGTTTCTGAAGTCTTCCATATTCCTGCATGTGACTCAACACAATGAAAGCATGAAGCAGTGGTGCTAAAGTATACCAAATGCTGCAAGGGTCTGCAATCCCGAAGACCAAATGGATAGACTGCTTCCTTAAGAAAAGTTTTGGGGCTTGGTTTTTGTTGTTAGGTTTAGGTTTGTTTTTTGTTCATGGGTGATAAACTATATCCAGGAACCTATTTCACATTTAAACTGAAAGCCATTGTACATGTGCTAACAGAGGTAGAAACATTCCATTTTATAGTAACATACTCCTGAGAAAGAAAGGGCCGAGCAATGAACTAAAATGGGACAAGCAGCTTTCCAGTCTGTAGAAGAGTATGGATTTGTGCACTTGTTTTTCACTACACTAAATATATCTGTGGAACTACAAAAAATAATCATCATACAGAAAAGAACAAAATTCTGTTGTTAATGTTTCTCATCTGTGTTGAAAAAGCAACCACAATCCATTACAACAAATGGCTAGAGAGAGAAAATAAAACAGCAATTAACAAATAGATTTGGAGCAGTTCCATCCTCAATAAACCAACACAGTGGAAAGTCAACAAACGATTGTTAGAGAACATCTACCTAGTCTTGAGGAATGATGTAGCTCTATCCACTTCCTATTAAAATCCAGATAGACGTATGATTGTGTGCTTTATAACCAGAAACAATGTTTTTCTATTATCATCTTTGATACACAGCAGTCCCCAGAACTAGTACCAAGAAATAAACTTCATTAAAGCCTCAATTCTTGCTGGAGTGAAATGTGATAATTTTGAAGAGATTCACTCCCCTAGCCAAGCATTCATTGCTTTAGGTCATACTGCACAGTACCAGTAACAACTACAAGCTTTTCTGTAATGCACATGTATTTCAGACTTACACATAAAGCAACCAGTACTTTAATAAATTTGTGGTAGCATTACACATACAAATTGCTAATATTCACAAATAATGAAAATTATTTATTTCACTAATATTCATATAGAAATAGCAGAGTTTGCATAAAACTAACTCTGATCGTGATCTAAATATGAAGAGGCACAATCAAAGTTGGGAGGTCTGGTGTTCATATCATAAGGGTGCCGCATTGAATTGTAAATTTATTGCATATTTAGACTATTCAAAATGGTTTTTTGCAATTTGTATGTCAGTAATACATAGTCTTAAACACATACAATTTATTCTTTATATAAAAACTAAGTATTAAATTTACAAATTTTAAAACCCCTCTGTTAAACCTGACTTTCTACACTGATCTATGTTTACATTTGGGTATATTTTTTTATTATAGCACTAGAAAAAGCTTTATAAATTCATCAGAGAAAATCCCAGAAGGGGGGAATTCCTTTTTCTTTGGTCCATATCTGGCCAGTTATAAAGCATTCATCATTTCAAATTCGGCAGACTGCTAAACTAGTAAGGGAATGAATGTTCCGCAGGCCTGATTACACGTCACAGCTTAAAAGATCATCAGCTTGTAGCAACAATGCCCATAACATACAACTTCCATAGCAAGGATTCAGGAAGGAAAAGTCAATACCACAAAGTAAATTAACAATGCTGAATTACTTCCCTGTGCCTTATTCTTCCTCACAAAGCCTCAAGTTTCTCCGCGCTTTCCTCCTGCAAGTATTATATGGAACAGGATCTCCCCAAAACTTGGAGAGCAGGGAAATACCTCTGAGTTGGGAAATTCTATATTTATCATTTTTAGAGTGAGATTCTTATTGCCTTTCAACACATTAAATAATCTTTTAAAATTGTTATGTAAAAATTTAAGTATCCTCTACATATATTAGATTTTAAAGGTAAACTAGGGCAAATTTGGCAGTTGGTAGATTATTGATATCTACCCTTCCCATCCTCAATAAACTTACTGTTACTGAAAGTAATTAGTTACATAGGTATATGCCACTATTAGACTTTATGCACAGCATACAAGAGATTTCAAGGCATAATTCCTCCTATTCCCTCATGCATTTGACTTGCAGCATCAGATGCACCCATAACAATACAGACATTCCTATCTCTGAGACAGCTCTAGGGAATTAAGTTTCAAAAATCAGAATAAGCTCTACCTGTGTGAGCAGAACAACCATCTTACACCTTTAGCTACCATTATCATTAGCATATCTAAGAGCAGCCACCTGGTGAAGGCACTATTGACAAAAATGTCACTCATGGAAAAGAACTGCCATTCCTGATTTTCTGTAAGAACCTGAACTCTCTTAATCCTTCAGGATTACTCTTCACAAATTTATGATCAATGAAGAGCAACATCTTTTAAACATGAGAACTCTACTTGCTTTCATTGAAATAAAGAAGCAAATCCATTGATTAGATAAAGCTACATCTTTCCTTCTCTTCTAGATAGACATACAGTGAAACTGCAGTTGGGCCACATTTAGAACAAATTGTTAAAGGGTGGAAGTTTGAAAAGGAAAAAAAATCACCTAAAATTTATTATTTCACTGTCTGCTGATAAAGATTTTCTTTTCTCCTCTCTGACAGAGGAAATTCTTTATGCTACAGCAACTTTAATTCCAAGAATGCTAAAATCAGGATATGAGAGAAGCCACTCTCCTCTTATGTTTAGACTAGAGTTACCTTGTCAGAGACACTGACTTTTCACTGACACAAATCTACTTTTAATTAAAATTTCTATTTGCATTTTAGTATTACATTTCTTCTTCATTAGTTATAGGTACAAATGTTATTAAAAAGATTCAGATATGATCTTCATTTCTATTCCACTGTATATTTAATGCTACTGAACTTCTTGTCATCCAATATATCAAATACAATGAAATAGAATATACACTTATTTCCTTACAGTTAACAAATGTGCAGGTTTTTCCCTTTTTTTTTTGTTACCACAGTAAGGCTAAAATGTTTCACTTGGAGGTACTCCAATGTAACACAACAGTTATTTCTATCAAACAAATATAATTGCAGAAGATGGAAATTCCTCATTCCTCATACTACAGCTCCATCTTAAAAGCTGCACAAATAAACCTGAGATTTCACTCTAACTATGGAATTATGCAAGTCCAAAAATGCAATTTTTTCTATACATTTTAAATGTAACTATCTTGGAGTGCTATCTGCTCTATATGCCAAGCTGCTTAATCAGGAAATTAATAATTAAGGTATCTACCTATTACAATACACAAAGCCCAGGTAGCTGTGTGCATTTCATTTTTGCAATTCAATCCTGTGCCACCTTTCAAAGCAATCTCCTCTATCCCCTACCTTGAATAATGACACTAAACTGATAGCAAAACTGATTAAATTCTGTGCCTTCAGATACAGGAACTCCTCTATAAACCAGCAATAGATCATGACAAATTTTTTTGAAGGACTAGTAGCAGCTGTAGAGTATGAACTTAAATACTTATCTATTTTCTAGTGGTTTACAATGAGTAACAAAGCATTCAATAAGTAGATTTTTCTATCTCTAAGCTTACTTTTCATGAAGAGTACTGCACAGATTGGAAAGAATAATTCAAAAGGCCATGATTTCACTACATGAATTTATAACTCTGGAGAAAAAGGCAAGGTTCAAAGAGACCTTCATTTCTTTTCCTACTTCTTTAAGCAAAGGACTAACATTGTTTTCACAGGTGCTTGAAGACTTTGTGAAGTAATTATAACAGGTTAAATGAAATAAAAATAAAATATACTTTATTAAGAATGCTCATATTCCTCAAGTCAGGAAGCCTGGAATATCACATAAAGTAATTTTCTCTGAGAAAAGTAAAAGGTAGTAAAGTGACTTCTGCTCTTACTGAAGGAGAGAATGAGTTGCATCTTAATTTCAGTTAGAAAAAATGATACGCCACTGAGTGCACACCTACACTTTTTATATATTTATGTATTTTTAAAACAAGTCTTGTAATTTCACTTGAAATTATAATTTATATTTTTTTTCCTTTTTCTTTCATCCTCAGTATGGTATACAACATACTGTATCAAAGAAAAAAGACACAAGCCTTT